>JAPKLW010001744.1:6680-46660 GCA_026898455.1 Plectranthus barbatus | reverse complement strand
CCTGCATTATATAGTTTATGGACTATCATTATATACTACAAATATTAGCATTATATATCATTATATGTTGAACTTAAAAAATATGTTAATATAATTTCAATGTGTTTTTTCTTCTTTAATTAATTAAAAATAAATGTGCAAAAGCAACGTAAATTGTGGCTTGCGAATAAAATTGTAATTAAATATGAATTAAAACAAGTTACAATCACTCATTGAACCTCTTCTAGAAACATCACAAGTTGCAAGAATGAGGGTTGACAAATAACAATACAATACAGTAATAGC
This sequence comes from Plectranthus barbatus, assembly GCA_026898455.1. Classification (NCBI taxonomy): domain Eukaryota; kingdom Viridiplantae; phylum Streptophyta; class Magnoliopsida; order Lamiales; family Lamiaceae; genus Plectranthus; species Plectranthus barbatus. Next base: position 46,375 of record JAPKLW010001744.1, on the reverse strand, counting down.
AATACAATCCATTGTGGAACAAACAAGGGACAGAATCTCCTCAATCATCATCAATCATCAATCTCAACATAGCAGGCACTCAATCTTATACAGAGTTGATGTAAAGAGCTAGTTGAGGTCAAGGAAGGCTTTGGCCAAGGGATGCTTAGTCTATGAGAGATGGTGAGCCTCTAAGATCTCAACAATAATCTCACATTGCCAACAAGGCACACCACATCACCTATTCTCTACATCTGCTTGGTGCTGTGTTATCACACTTTGGAACAAACGAATCTGCACAGAAAAAACATGAATTAAATTTGAAACTTATAACATATAATGCAAGATTCATAACTATATAATGCATGTATTTACACTATATAATGAATTCTCATAACGGAACAGAACCTCCATAAACTAATTATAATTGACTCACATATAATGCAACTATTACAAAACAATAATGCAAGCCATAACATTATATAATGCAGATATAATTTTTTTTTGAAAGTACGTATACTAATAATCACTCTTTCAAATATAACCTAAGTACTACAAATATATAATGCAATTTATAACGATATATAATGCACATCTTCAAATTAAACAATTAAGAGTGAAAACACCAAACCATAAACAGCAATCTATGAAACCTAATTCAAAATCTGGAAACAAATCATCAATAACCCATACAATGAATCTTCGATTCTATCACCGTAATCTGGAACAGAAAACAACTGATTCTATTACGTAACAGATGGAATTTATCAATTCTTACCTTTCAAAGGATCCATAACTCGCCGACGATGATGACGAACACAAACAATAACGAACGCAGACGATGACGAGCAGATTTCACGATGAGAATGAATGAAGAAAATATATAATCACAGGAGGAATGAAGATCGCAGATCGCAAAGGAAAGAAAGATCGCAAGATTTAAATTAAGATTCTAAAAAGATTTGACTTCGTGTAAGTACAAAATTACCCCTCATTTTACAATAATGAAAGTCAATACAAACAATAATGAATAGCGGGCGAAATTAAATCTAAACTGTTGATTTTATGATTTGGAGGGATAAGATTAGTTCTTATTTTCACATGGTAAGGCTGGTTCTCATATGATCACTCCCCTATATATATATATATATATATATGGATGCATTATATGGTTAACCACTTCTCAGATGTTACATATTACCTCAAATTTTGATGCATTAACTAGACAAACTATTTACATTATCTAGGCAAATTAGGTACATTACGAAGATAATGCAAAAAACTGTTATCGATAATGTAATACGATAGTCATAAGTTAAGTCGCAGGATGTAATGTAATATTGCATGCGATATAATGTACTATATTACATAAAGATAATGTAATGGTTACAGGTAACATAGGAGAAGTTGGTAACATACAATTAGAACTCAACATTTGATCTTGTCTTTTCAATCTAATTATTTTCATGTGCATTTTAGCTTGAATATCTTGCATTATAAGATTATTAAGGGCAGCTGTGCAATTTTACTATCTTTTTTAACTTCTTATAAATTGGGGTTCGTATTTTTTCATTTCATTTTTCTTGCAATCAGATTTTTCTTTCTTTCTCTCTCCCACGATCAAATTTTTGTTTCCTTCTCTCCCACGATCAAATTTTTGTTTCCTTCTCTCCCACGATCGATCAGATTTATATTTCCTTCTCTCTTGCGATCATATTTTATATATCTTCTTTGCGTAGTTCGTCCTTCGTTTTTCTTCGCTATCGACTTCTTTAATTGAAGTTCTGGTTTAAAGTTTTATAGTATATCCAAGTTATAGATCTAGATGTTGAAGGTATATTTTTGTCTTTTTTTATTTTTTTATGTTTGATTGGTAATCGACTTTATATTTGATTGGGTATTTTGTTGTTGTTTGACATGAATTGTGTTAATTTTGCAGGTTTGACATAAACAATCTAACAATGCATGTTTTCGAATCTATTCATGAACATCAACGTTGTTAAAATGCAAGTTTTGAAATCTTGATTTCAAAATATTAATTAAGTAATTAACAAAAATAATCTTAAAATTTAGGTTTTCAAATCTATTCATGAACACCAATAATGTAAAACTACAAATTTTCAAATATTGATAAAAGGCTGAAGATTTAAATTATAATGAAAATAAATGAACTTAAAATGCAGGTGCTTAAATATACTAATGAACAACAATGATGTTAAAATACATAATTTCAAATATTGATTAGAGGTTTGAAGATTTAAAAGTTATAATGAATAAAAAGTATATTAAAATGCAGGTTTTCATATCTATTCATGAACACTATTGATGTAAAACTGCAATTTTTCAAGTTTTGAAATGATCGAAGATTTAAGTTATAATGAATATAAGCGGTCTTACAAAGCAGGTTTTCAAATCTAATAATGAACAATAACAATGTTAAAAAGCAAATATTTAAATCTTGACAAAAGGCCCAAAAATTCAAAAGTTATAATGAACAAAAACTGTGCTAAAATGCAGGTTTGCAAATTACTATGTTACTCTTCAATGCATGATATTGGCCTTAAAATGCTGCATTTTTTAAACTTTTTATGATTGAATATCGTCTGTCGATCTCAGTGAATGAACCGTAGAGATTTATTCTCATTTCTCATACTAAAGTGCATTCTCACTTTATCACCACTATATATATATATAAAGAGAGAGAGTGTTAGGAAATTTGTTAGAAATTTCCTTATGTAATTATGTTTTGGTGGGTAAAAGTACGTAAAAGTCATCTTAGTTTGTTTCTAAATTAGTTTCAGTATAGTAAAAAATGTAAAGTCCTATATAGGATTTGTATCGAGTTGTAAGTAGGAACTAATCTGAAGGCCAGACTGGTTAATCAGTCTGGAATGCGCAAAGACTCAACAGACTAAGGTTCGAGCCGAACTTACAAGTCTGAAAATCTGAGTCTGGACTGATAGGTTTGGATTCACCAAGTATGGGACCAACACGTATGGTCCTACCCATACTACAAAACTTACCAGAAAATGGATCAAACATATACTGAAGGATGATGTCATCAGCATGTACTTGCAAGTATGACGACACCAGCATGAATTTCTAAGTCCTTGTCCCAGCGCAAAGTGATAAAGAGAATCATTTGAGGAATGTACTGACAAGTATAAACTTTAAGGATTGGAGATTCCTTAAAGTCTGCAAGCACGAACATACAAGTTTCGATACCTTAACAACCAGTCCAAGTTTCCTCAAACTAGAGAGACTGTCGTTCTGACACAAAGGTGAACCGTCACTGTCATCGTCAAAAAAAGACGGAGCAGGTGTAGAATATCTAAAAAAGCACCACCTACCTGTTGATAGCAGCAGTCAACAAAGGCATCTGGTTAGACATCCTCTAATTTGTCTCTAACGGATGTTTATTTCAAACCTTCAACCTCACGACTATAAATACCGTAGATTTCAACTGAAGAAGGTTACCGAAGCCAGACGCTTTTCACAATTAACAAACTTACACCTTATCAAATGAACATCAAGCCTATAATCAACGTTTGAGGCGAACAAAGCTTTTCGTGTGTCACTTTTGTTAACACGAGACTCAGAACTTCCAAGTTCTTGAGTTATTTCTTGGTAATCTTTCTCTCCAAGAAAGATTACAACAGTCAAGTACGTCTTGTACTCTGACTCCTAGAGGCAATCTGCCGCCATGGTGAAGTTTCGACGAAACTATAAACACCCCATTACAGCAACGAGGAGGCTGAGTGGTATGCTCACACCCCGAGGAGCTAAGAAGTGAAGAACGAGCAAGGACTAGACGAGTGAGCTTGTGGACTGAAAGACGAGGCATTCTTCAGCAAGCAATAGATCGTAGGAGCACTTGTAAAGTTCTAAGCTTTAGTGGATTTCTAGACTTGTGTCTAAAGAGTGGACGTAGGACATTTTGGTCCGAACCACTATAGCTTTTATGTTTTTCATTGCTTTAATATATGTCAGTTACATTCCTTTAAAACTCAACACTCAAGTGTTGTAGTATATACAGAATACTGACACTAAGCATACCTGTCACTAATACCTGAACTAAAGATTTGAAAAACCAAGCTGAGACGTCAGCTTGGATAAGTGCAAGTTTATCGAATCAAACGAATTATATTTTCCGCTGTGCATTTAAGTCTACTCTGACAAAATGGGACCAACAGAGAGAGACAGAGGGATGGGTAAGTGATAAGATCATATCAGACATGTTGTTAACATGCAAATTTGAGAAATAACAATAAACTAAATTTAAGATAAAATGAACAACTATTAAGATAAAAGTGAATAATTTTTTAGATGAAATGACGATCTAAAAATAAAAATTTATGCATGATTTTGATGTTAAAATGAATCATTGTAATTTTAAAATGTACAATTTCTAATTTCTCATACTAACCGACATTTCTCCCCTAATTACTATCCTATATATATCTTATGCAGTAAAAGTCCCGAGATATTATTATTGTTATGTAGTGGAACTGATTACAAGAGGAGAACAGAGAAGTAGAAACAACACTTGCGGGAATTTAAATAACACAAAAGAATTATGAAAGCAAACTGAAGAAATGCCGAGTCGAGATGAACTCTTCCCGCAAGACAAATACGCCACCGTAGTGCTCGGTCTTAGCGGTTTGTCCCCAAAGGTAAAATGATAACATCTCGGTCGAAACAACACCTAGTCGAACGAGCTTCGGCGAACTGGAGTGGAGCAAGACTGAGCAGCTGAATGTTAAAATGCAGGGAATTTTGTGCAGAGATTCAGGTGAGAGCTAAATTCGGTAACTCTAGCATGCACCTGGGGATGCCTATTTATAGGCATTCCACACCTGAGGGAGCGTGTCGGACAATTAAGGTTCGACAACAGTTATACCTGCTCGAGCAGCTGTTACGGGCGATAGTCACGGAGTCTTGAAGGCTCGTTTGAATTCAAACGAGTGTAACGGTCCCGACACCTCAAAGCGCACGTGTGCTGACTCATCAGTCACGTCGCAAGCCACGTGTGCATACGTATTGACCAAAAAGATAAGGTCGTGATGGACCAAGGCCCAAGGCGCAAAGACCGCCCAAAGACCAAATGCCAAGAACCAAGAACCGGGACACGGGGCACGGGTCACGGGCGCGGGCTCGGCCTGTGGCCTCGTAGAGGCCGAAGGCCGAGGCGAGGCGAGGCAGGCGGCGGCGGCACACAGTGGGTACGTTATATAACGTCCCTAGCACACTCAGTTATTACACCATATCAGTGTAAATGTATTTAAACCTGTTAAGACAAGGTTAGATTCCCAATGTCGGATGTCTTAATTATTGCATGTCTTTAATTAATACTTGTCTTAATTAATCATGTAATAATGACGCCACGTGTCACCTTCGCGGATTAATGTCTCACTCACCGGAATACGAATCTGAGAAAATAAATATACCACGACTATCTACTCGCAACGTAGATCGATCCTATAATATTTAATTTTCACAAAATTAAATATTTACGTCCGAAATATTTATTTAAATATCTCTGGATTCCAACAATTATTCATGACGAATTGAGTAACCAATTAAACAGCATACATTTCTTTTTCTTTCATAATTACATTTTTTTTTATCTCATTAGCTATTAAATGCTTACATAATATTCCAAATACAAAATAAATAAATAAATAATCTTACGAATATTTTTCATCAAATTATTGTGAAAGTAGTATAGACCAAAAATGTATAATATGATGGTAGTACAGGGATCAAATTACAATATATATTTGAAGACTTTAGATAATGGTTATAAAAGGATATTTTATTTATGAAGAAAATAATAGAATGATTAAAAGTGTGTGCATCTTTATTTCAGAAATAGGAGGAATGTGTGGAATAATGTGTCATCCAACAAATATATTCTAGAATTATATGAGATATAAAGGGGGTAGTAATGAACAACTTATATCAATTTGGATTGGGCAATTTAATTTTATTCCATAAAAAAGTTCATTTTATTGCCTCATGGTATTCTCCAGAGCCAGAGACCTAAACCATAACTAATATAAGAGAACAACCAAGCATAGCATAAATAAGTCAATATATATTTCAATAATTACTTATTTAATTACTCACACCCCCACTCATTTATTGAAATGATTTATTAATTGTGTAGATACATATCTTGAGCTCGATCATGAAGATGATTACAAACATAGATTCAAACTTATAATATAAAATTTAAGAATATTTGAGATATATATAGGTACACAACCCCACTGCATTAATATTGTAAAGCCAATCCAACCAACCTTTTCTAACCAATGAAATTAAATATATATACACTACAAATTTAACTTCTTGTTTTAATCAATGAATTGATTTTCTAGAATAGTATTTGGCCCCTCCCTAAGGAAGAAATTAGAAAGATAATCTATAATTGGACATCCAATGATTCCATACAATTTTCGCCTATGACGAACAAAGTGACGTTATCTTATATAGTTTTTGTATAAAATATTTATAGATTTGGGGTTGGATCGAATTGCACATACTGATACAGTAGTTTGTGACTACAAAAATAAAACCTCATATATATTTACTTAAAAGAATTTAAAGCATTAGAAATGATATCAAAGCAACATTTGAACCAACTTTATTAAGGTCATAATAATTAATAATCCTACCTCATGTTTCATGAAACTTGATAATAGAAGTGGGAATGAGGATCATTGATCTACTCTAATTGAATTGAGGATTTTCTAATTGAAACATTAAAAAAAATTGTAAATTTGTGACGGATTTGCGACAAAAGAAAAAAAGTCTCGATGGACTAACGACGAAATAAAATTTTAAATTTAGCAACGGAGTTGCGACGGAATTTTTTGTCGCAAAAATTTTGCGCTAGATTTAAGACGGAAAATTGCACTGCAAATCCGCCACTAAGTTCTTTCTTTTATTATATGTATATTTCTTAGTACTTATAATTTATAAGTTTAGTGTTTAATTCAACGGTAACGCGCCCAACATGCGTGCGAGATGTGTCGAGTTCGAATCCCCTTGGACGCAAGCCACAAAATTTGATGGTTGGACCGATCGGTTAAAAAAAAAAACTCAAAATAGCAGTTTGTGACGGATTTGCAACTAAATTTGCCGTCGTAAAAACGCGAATTTTTGGTAGTGAAACAAAAATAAAAAAAATCAGTTAAAAATAAATTAGAAGAATTGTCGATTCATGTATTAAAAGATAGTTTAATTATCGATTCAGGATTCAAAATATGAATTCTCAATTCAGGATATTTCGGGTCATGAAGAGAATTAATCTTTCAGGCTCTAAATTAATACTTAAACTATCTTTTGAGTCCTAAATTGAAAATACTCTTGACAAAGTTAAAATAATTCGAATCTTAGCCAATATCATACGTAGAAAATTAGTTGGAAGATATATGTTAAAAGGAAGATTTACAGGAAAGATTTGTGGTTAGGATTTCATATCTTTTATTAGATATACAACATATCCAAATTAATCTGTATGTTGTTACAATAAATACGTTCAATCCAACTCCAAAGATTTCATTCAAATCCTCATAAATGATAAAGTGAATATATTAATTAATCATACTGAAAAAGGTGAGATCAAATTAATATTGTTAGTTAGTTTGTATCACAATATAGGCACCTATATATCTATGATCTATATAGGCTCACACACACACACAACATACACTATATATTTGCCCCACAACCATTACTTTCTGTTTACCGCTCACCTCTGCACATTGAAATCTACTCAATTTCTTCTCACTATATACTTCCTTTCAGTATCTACTCTCTCTCTCTCTCTCTCTCATCATCATATATAACCCCATGATCAAGATCAAAGTGATTATATATATCACCCCACACACATATATATATCTCTCATCGTTCCCCCTCTTTGTTTTTAACTGTGTTGTTTAGATATATATATATATATATATATATATATATATTGTTGAAATGAATGATACGAATGAATGCTGATTGATGAGCCCCGTAGGCCTCGCTCCCACCTCCTATTCTCTCTCACAATTCAAAGATTTATTCACACACCTAAATTTACCATCTCTACTGGATAAGAACTAATTATCCCCTTCTTCTACTTCTTCTTCACCCTCCTTGTCACACTCAATCCCATATTACTTATTCCTCCCATCATTCCTCATTTATTTCTTCTTCTTCTCTAACCAAAAAAAAAAAAAAACTATGCTGTGGCTGCAGCAGGAGAGCTGAATTCATCCACCCAAAATAGCCTTGCATCCGCTCCTATCATGGCCGACGACGATTACTATCTCAGAGAGATCGAGGGGAAGGCAGCTCACGACCCTTACTACTACAACAAGATTGATTTCGGGGGCCGGAAGCCCCGACTAGTCCCCGGCCCCGTGATCGTCGGCGCCGGCCCTTCGGGTCTGGCGGCGGCGGCCTGCTTGAAGGAGAGAGGCGTTCCGTCTCTCATCATCGAGAGATCCGACTGCATCGCCTCTCTCTGGCAGCACAAGACCTACGACCGCCTCAAGCTCCACCTTCCGAAACAATTCTGCGAGCTCCCGCTGATGTCTTTCCCGCCGGATTTTCCGACCTACCCGACGAAGCAGCAGTTCGTGCAGTATCTGGAGTCGTACGCGGAGCGGTTCGAAATCCGGCCAGTGTTCGGGCGGGCGGTGGTGAGGGCGGAGTTCGACGAGGACCTGCAGTTGTGGAGGGTGAGGACGAAGGCGGCGGAGGGGGGAGGGGAGGAGGAGTACGTGTGCCGGTGGCTGATCGTGGCGACGGGGGAGAATGCGGAGGAGGTGGTGCCGAGCATAGAAGGGATGGCGGAGTTCGAGGGGGGCGTGGTCCACACGAGCGGGTACAAGAGTGGAAGTGCGTATGAAGGGAAGAAGGTGTTGGTGGTGGGGTGCGGGAATTCCGGCATGGAGGTTTGCTTGGATCTCTGCAATCATAATGCCAGGCCTTCCTTAGTTGTGAGGGATACAGTGAGTCCTCCTTTTCTATTCTTTTGCATGCCACACTCTTAACATAAACATAAATAATAATATATTGGAGTTTCTTTTTTGTTGGGAAACCCTAATTAAGTTTTTTCTTTTTCCCACAAAAATAAAATTTCAAGATTGATTCTGTTTTATTGGGAGTGGGAGGAAAAAAAAAGAAAAGAAAAGAAAGAAGAAATCTTCTTTCTTTTCAGACCGGTTTGGTGAGTTCAAGTTCCGAAGGATCTTTTCTCTCTCTCAAGAAATACATTTTTAACTGCAACACACAAACAAAAAAAAAAAAAAAAAAAAAAAAAGAGAACATCCTTAAAATCTTGACGGTTTTCGCACTTTCTTGGGATACTCGAGCACGCGCAACAATGGTTAGGAAAAAGGGTTTCAAGATATTGCCAATATTATTTGTGTGTTTGTATAGTGATGGAATAATATTAGTTAAAAAAATAGATATGTAATTTGTAGAGATAGGTAGGTTTGATTAAAAATTGAATGTGGTGATGATGAATATATGTATGTATGTATGTAGGTGCACATTCTACCACGAGAGATGCTGGGGAGGTCGACTTTCGGGCTGTCCATGTGGTTGCTAAAGTGGCTGCCCATGCGCCTTGTCGACCGATTCTTGCTGGTGGTGTCGTGGCTGGTGCTCGGCGACACCGGCCGGTATGGGCTGGACAGGCCCCGGCTGGGCCCTCTCGAGCTCAAGAGCTTGTCCGGAAAGACGCCCGTCTTGGACGTTGGAACCCTTGACAAGATCAAAAGTGGAGACATCAAGGTACAACTCCTCACTGCTTTCCACATGATTCTCTTGCATCCCATCCCCATCCCCATCCCATCACACACTATATATGTATCACATATCTCACTTTAATCATCATTCATTTGACTTTCTTCCTTTCTTGATTTTGCTAATTAACACCCAGCTGCGACAAACATCGTCAGTTTTGTCCAAACAAATCAGAGTGTTCCTCTTTTAGCCTGTGATTGATTAATTATGTGTATAGCTTTCTTTAATTAGTTTTCAATTAAGGATTCTATATAAGAAATACGACTTTTACTTAATTTGGCTGCATCCTATAGCAGGAATTTTAATAAAGTATATTTCAAGAAATTTAATTAATTATTTCTTTTTTTTGGTTGAAATAGGTATGCCCAGCAATACAAAGGCTATGGTATAGATCAGCAGAATTTGTGGATGGAAGAGTGGAAAATTATGATGCAATAGTCCTGGCAACTGGCTACAAAAGCAATGTACCCTTTTGGCTAAAGGTAGAGAATAGAGATGCATGCCACTTTTTCCTTTTTTTAAAAAAAAGAAAGAAAAAAACTCTCAAATATGTACAATATTGAACAAGCAAGTTTACGGGGTTTAGTTTTTGGCTCAGGGAAGTGAGATGTTCAGTGAGAAAGATGGGCTCCCAAAAAGGCCATTTCCAAATTGCTGGAAAGGAGAGAGTGGGCTATACGCGGTGGGGTTCACCAAACGCGGCCTTCTCGGGGCATCCATTGATGCTAACAACATTGCTGCTGATATTGAGAGATGTTGGAGGCACTCCAAATGCTCTCCCAATCTCATGCAAAAACACCTATAATTAACCTTTGATCACAATGATGATGATCCTGATCAGTTGTGGAGGCTGCAAAACAACCTTGTTTTCTACGTTTTTAGGTAATAGGAACATTCAAGTCTTGCCCGATGATACTGAAAACTAGGGGCTGTTCAGTCAGCCCCTAATTTCCAATCGGGTCGGGTGAATACAACTGTTTCTTTACAGATTTGTAGGATTGACTTGAAAGGGAAAAAAAAAAGAGGAGAATTTTGGGGGTACTAATGTTTTGAAATACAAAAGTTGGTACCAAAGGAAGCTCCAGAAAGTTAAGGTTGAGTTTGAAAAAAGAAAGGGGGAGTGTTAGAATTGAGTGATATAGTAGTAGGTTGATTACATTTTGTACATGGGAATTTTCTCTCTAATTTATTAGTAATTATTGACTTTTAGCTTGTATTTTAAAATTATGCGAATTAATTGACTTGCTCGAGTTTTCTTTTAAAATTTTTAGTTTTCAATTTTTTGTTAGTTGATGGTTGTTGAGTAGGAATTTGCAGAGAAACAAATTAATGATGATGGTGAGATTTTGGTACCAAAATTGTATACGATGAGAGAGAGTCATTTAGTGCAATTTAAAAGGGTTGTGGCAATTTGGATGGAGAAATGATTGCTATCCCAAGTAGAAGATAGGACCACTCTAAATTACGGAAAAAAAAAAAAAACAAAAATTAATTGTGCCAAGAAAAACTGGTAGACTTGACTTTATTATTAGGAAAATAAAAAATATAATATTGGTAAAAAAATATACTAAAATAGTCATTTTTATTATAAAAAAAATCTTAAATAACTATTATTAAATAATTATTTAAAAAATTTCAAATTAAAGTGAGCGCACATAAATATCACTATTATTGGTAGCCGTAGGGTTTGCAATTTTATCAACCATTAAAGCAATAATATTCTCCTTATTGCTGAAAATAGTTGAAAAAAGGATTAATTGATTGCACCTAACATTATTTTTACTTTGATTATTATATTTGTAACAATAGATAAAATAAAAAATAAAAGAAATAGGGTTTTGTGCTTTGTGATTTGCGATTTGCAACTTGCAACTGAAAGTTTTAGAAATAAATAAAAATACATATGTTGCTCCAATTTTTCAGAGTAAGTATGTTACACAGCAGAATAATTTAATAAATAAATTTGTACTTATCTAAACTGAGTGTCAGCTCAGTTTAGTTTATAAAGCTCAGACAAATTATTCTTGTCTCTGTGCGTGGGGATTGGAACTAAGGTTCCATAACAATATCGTTATGCTGGCAAGTTCATTCTGGCTGACGTCACAAGTATGAATGTTGATCCCCAAACTGGTAAGTTTGAGACTGGTGAGTTCCAAACTAGTCAGTCCCAGATTGGTGAGTTCCAAAATTGGTGAGGTCCCAAACTTGTCAGTCCCGGACTAATGGGACCCAGACTGATCAGTCACATACTGAATTTTCCAATTTCTTGAATCCTTTTGCGCATGCAAACTGATTCATTAGTTTGTTCTTCAAATCAGCTCCAGTTTACAACTTGATAATAAGACCTTACAAGACTTTACATTTTAAAACCGATACTGAAGCTAATCTAGAGACAATCCTAGACTAGTTAGACCTTGAACAATGCTTTGATCCTTTTACCCACCAAAACAACTAAGTAAGGAAATTTTAACAAATTTCCTAACAATTTTCCCTTTTTGGTGTGGTCAAAGCCATCTAACCATCTATACTATCTAAGTTGGTCAAGATGAGCGATTGACTCAACCTGCTCTACTTAAGAATCTTCTCCCTCAAACTGGAAGAGATATTGCTCGATTAAAATATTCAAAGTGAAACAGAGCAAAAATCTTAAGTAAAAGCAAAGTATGCTGATTACACTGGAAAGTGTAAGTTCAGCCAAAAATAAAAATGGTTTCGTGTTGGACAAACATGATTTGTCATCAACTGGTCAATTTTTCATTAAGATTTGATCAATACAAGTACATGAAAAACTAACAGAGAGTCTATACAACAAAAATAGAGCTTTTCAAAAAAGAAGACTAGCTTGATTTCTTTTCCGATCCAAATGAGCTTGCGAGCTTAGCTATGTCACCGAGAGAGGCTATCAACTTGTCAGCTTTGTCATATCCGCCTCTTGTATTAGCCTGCTCTCATCCTCATGCTTCAACCGCTCCTCTGCAGCTTTCTTCCTCTCTTCATGCTCTTTCCTTCGCAATTCTTCCCCCTCTTTGACCATACCTAAAAGGATAGTCACCGTAGAGGTCACAATATTCATTTTCTTCTCAATAACTTTTGTTAGTGTCTCCTGGGCTACTTCCATTTGAGTTCGGACCTATTCTGCAACAAGGTCGTTGATGTGAGCCATGAGCTGATCATTGTTGACAGGTTTAACTTCAGTGAGGGTGAGGGAAGTGGAAGCTTCAACTTGATCTTCTGCAGTAGCTACAACAATTGGTCAGTTCACCTCAAGTTCTCCTCGAGCAATCGGCACACATGGAGTGAAAGGCACAATTGTCAACATCTTCGGCCTGTCTTCCTGAGCTCAGAATAAATCTCAACTTTTAATTTTTGTATATCAACGCTCAAGATTTAAAAATTTCCGTGTTCATTTTTTGTAGTAAATTGTGCAATATTCGATGTTAAGGTAATTTTGTAAATTGTAATATTTTTTTCTCTATCATCTAATTAAAATTCTAAAAAATTTAAATGATCATAACTCACTCAATTTAAATCATTTTTTCAAATGTTATATATCAAATTAAACATAATTTAATTATTTTTCAAACAAATCCTTATTGCATAAATCTAGAGGACGAAAACCTTAACATAAATACAGATTAGTGATTCTATACATAAATCTCGTAACAACACACTGATTTTCGTAAAATGCATGAAAATGTATATTTCTTCAGAAAATGTATATTCCATAGAGATATAATGAACAAAATATTAAATAAAATGCGGTGAGAATATAATATTTTATTTTATGTAATACAATGATATTAGAATGCATATTTGATAAAAATATAATGAATTTATTTTAATATAAAAGACATCAACATAATTTTATTTTATATAATGTACTGAGATTAAATCATTCCGTTGTTTATTTCGATATATGAATGATCAATACGACTCAGAAAAAAATAAAAGTTTTCACATTCAGTTTTCAACATGAACTTGGATTATTTTTATGAACAAATAAGATGATGATTCTTTTGAGTCGACATGGAAGAATATTCAAATAAACTTATTATACATATATTTCAATTTTAAAAATCATATAATCTTCCTCATTTATAATAATAGTTTCCATATCAGATTATATATGGATACGCAAATTTTGATACATACAATCTTTCCTTATTAGAGAGATTAATTTTTTTCCGAATGAGGTATAATGCATGTTTGCTAAGATAAAATGCACAATATTGAAGATAAAATATCATAAGTAGAGAGATTAAGCATTTTATTTTGCAATGTAATGTTAATGCAGAATATTGCCCCTAAGAAGAATAAAAATCGTAGTTAAAATGCAGGTTTCAAAATTATCATTTATTTTGCAATGTAATGTTAATGTAGGATATTGCTCCACAATCAAAATCGCCGACAGTCTGCAAAATTCATTACGCAAAGCTTTCAAGCGTTCAAACTGTCTTACAAGCTTCCAAGCTGGTTGCTAGTTTCTTAAACTCCTAGTTGGTTGCTAATTTCTCCCAAACTTTCTCGAGATCAACTCCATTACGACTCAATAATTCCTAAATAAAACATTATAAGTTTGGACTAATCTAATATAGAACACAGTACCTGGTGGTATTTGACACATCAAAACATACAATAAAGGTGAGAATTACAACTAAATTCCTAATAGTATTAAATTATCGAAAGTAACTGAACTTAGTGGATTCTGTTTGTGGAGAACGACGAGTGGACGTAAGGATAGTTAAGTCCTAAACTAAATCAACTTCAGATCAAATCCACTATTCCACAATGGTGTTATACTCAATGTTGGTTCCAAATCAGAGGGTTAAGCATGCACCGAAAATATCTTACTCGTTTAAAGCTCAGAACTAACTGTTCCTGGTTTGTTGTGGTTATCAAAACTTGTTCATAGCAGTCAAATCTTTACTTCGCCAATTTCATAGAATATAAACCAACAACTTGGGATTTTTTTGGGTTTTAAATCGAAACCAGAAAATATAAAAGCAAACAAAACATGTAAGGATACAAGAATTTTTATAGTGGTTTGGAGCCAAATATTCTACATCCACTCTTCAACCTCACAAGTAAGAATACAATAGAACCATTTACAAGGCGAGGTAGCACGATCCATCATAGCCGCAGACAACTCTTCCATCCACCGATTCTGTGAGGTCTCTCATAGTCCACCTAGAGCGTGCTCTCTTCACCTTGATCTGCGAACACGTGGTGCAACCACCAGCTAGTAGGGTTGGATAATTTAGTTCTTTCAAGAACGTTGATGGATGTTAGGTTGGAATACTGCCTGAGTTTCTCAAGGAGTGAGAAATTTTTCTTAGATTCTTCTCAGACTGTAAGAACTCCAACAATAGGTCTAGCAGAAAGCTAAGAGCTTTGTGTATATGAAACACGGAAAGTTACAAGAACTTTGGTGCTTTGAAAAAGCCCGAGTGTTTGTAAGTCTAGATGAACACTCGTAAATTTGTAAGATGGGTTCGTAGAATCGGTTATTTTTCAATAATTTCAATCACTTGCTCTTTGTGCACCTTCATCTCTATTTATAATCGTGGGTATTGAGAGAATCGAGATATAGTTATTTGAGACAAATTCAAACCGACCAATGGAATGTTCTAAAACTTATGGCTTTTTGCACTGCTGTACCGTACATAGTACTGCGGTAGGTAAAGTTTTCTACCTTGTGTCTGAATGACTCTTTTTCCTAATCTTAGGAACCCAAACTGATAGATTCTTAAGAAACTTGACCTTTGTCTCAAAATGATGCAGACTTGTAGAATCCTCCATCTTGAAGTTCGCTCTTTAAAAGCTTACGGTTGGCTTATCTCTTTGTCTCTTTGTTTGTTTGGTCTTATCAGTTTCCTCTTATCGACTTCTGGAAACGTGTTGCTAATCTCTATTGTTGACAACTAGCCTGTTCAAAATGCTTTGTCGAGATCTTGGGTAGCTGGTAACTCGCTAGTTTCCAGACTCTTCAATAATATCATTGTCGTTGGCTTCGAGACCCAAACTTGTGAGATAACAAGTTGCTATTACAACTCGATAACCTATGTCGGACGTTACAAGTTTTTTATTTATTCTCACAACTAGAGACCAGTCAGTTCTATAAAATTAAACTCACAACTTGTTGGGTTGACACACCAAAATAAAATCAAAAAGGAGAATTACAACGTAATTCATAACACTTAGTATTCCACTGTCGTGATGTTGAGAATTTTGATAGAAATATCCTTTCTTTATTATTGTGTTTTGGTGGGTCAAAGTATGTAAAAGCCATCTTAGATAGTTTCAGCATAATCGAAAAATGTAAAGTCCTATATAGGATCTTTTATTGAGTTGTAAGCTGGAGCTAATCTAATGACTAGACCGTTTAATCAATCTAGAATGCGCAAAAGACTCAATAGACAAAGTGTTGGTCCCGAAATCAGAGAAATAATATATGCAACGGAATTTAATTACCTTGCACTTGCAGAGAAAAACAGTTGTTAAAATCTGAAATAATTAATAAAATTCAAATGTTATAGCAAATCCAATAAATTCGGGTCAGAAAATTGCATTCAAGTTGAGATTTCATTTAAATATAAATTATAACAAATTAGTTACAATTGGATATTTTAGAGTTTAGACAATATTTTGTGAGTATATATATTTATTTATTTAGTTTTATACAAGACTTGGATTTCTATGATGTTATATTTTGGAAAAGTATCAAATATATTACAAATTATGAATATTATCAATAGGGGTGGAAATTCGTGCAGATCGGATCCTTATCGTGTCAATCCGTTATCGATCCGATCCGTATCGTGTCAATCCGTTATCGATCCGATCCGTTAAAGTCAAATCCGTATCCGATCCGTTAAGAAAAATCAAAATCTGTATCCGTATCCGATCCGTTAAGCTCAAATCCGTATCCGCACCTATCCGCTCTGTATCCGTTAAGGATCCAATAAGTATCCAATCCGAATGATCCGTTATGTATCCGATCCAATAAAGATCCAATAAATATTCAAATCGTTTTAATTCAATAAGAATCCGTTTCAATAAACACAATTATAATTCAACAAAAACTTGATAAGATAATACAAAATATTCATATTTAATTGTTCAATAATGTGTTTGATAAATAAATAAAACTATAACTTCATTTGAAATTAAACTTCTCAACCAAATATCTCAAGATACATAGATAAGTCTTAAATTCAAATTCTAGTGTGGTCAAACATGCTCATTTCTAAATACTGATCAATCTTTCACCTTAGTCGTCAATACTCCACTTACAATTTTGAGAGAGAAAAATATTAATTTAAGATTTATAACAAATAAAATAAATTATAATAAATACCATTAATCTATCATGGTGAAATTGAAAGAGTTGAGACAATGAATGAGAATCTACCAATACTTTCATCAGCATTAAAATTTAAGATCTCACCAATTAGTTAATCTGTTGATACAACTTAATTGAAAACTTGAAGTTGAGAAAAAAGGAAAGTTATTAAATTTTGATAGTAGAAGAAAATAAATATTAAAAAATATAATGAATAGTGTTGTTGTGCTAGTAGCTATGGAATTTATACGCAAGTGCACGTATGTCAAACAAGTAATACAGATCTAAGTCCAGATATCGTACCCAAGGGAGTGAAAGTGAATCGTGCACATTCTATTGTTTGTAAAATTAAGGTGTGTTGTGATGTCTCTAAACTAAATAAACAAGAAAGCATATAAAATTAAACCAGACAGTGCTAAAGCAATTAATATTAACTCTTCCCACAGTATAATCATAAACGAGTAAAAATGGTGTTAAGTCAATAAGGATAAAACACTCGGGTTATTAACTTTTGTTTATCTTTTCTCCTATATTCTGCAGCATCGTTCAGACATCGACTCTGGTTCTTGCAACCACTCTCCTTTCTGCCTAGCCTATCATCATAGCACTAGATCTATGTTTTTGTGCTAACCTCCATATGTCTATGGTAAGTTTTGCCTTCAAACAATCTATTTAAGAACAGGGGTTTGTGCAAGCCTTAGATTCTATGTATATCTACACTAGAAATCTAGATTGATTTCAATTCCCTCGTCCTAGATCTCCTCTCAGTCTCACTAGGCGAAATCTCTACCTGCCACCGTCGTGTTTAGATAGACAAACAAACCAAAATTGAAATCAAACACCATATTTAATGTAAGAACAGCTCAACATATATCCGAAAGATAAACTAGTCAACAACCCGAGCTTAAAACGTTTAGCTCATGCTTACAAAAGATAGAAAACAAATAACATTCAAGTTCATGTCTACGAACATCATCCACGCAAAATATATCAAACAAGTTTTTGATAAGAAAGATAAACTGTTCGGGATTTTCGCAGCTGCCACTTCTGCTTCTCACGAACACCTTGTTCTCCTTGTTCCCAAAAACCTATGTTTTCTCCTTGTGTGTTCTCTATCTTTCTCCAAAATATCTTCTTTTTCTCCCCTGAACTTCATCCAGGCCTTACACGTGGCTCCTCAATCTGCTTCCCAATTCTGACGGCTTTCCTGGGCGACACGTGTTCTGCTTTTGGGACAAGATCTGAAAAGTTATGAAATCCTGTCTGCTGTGGTCCCAGATGATCTTCATTGGAGTTTTGGCCATGCTACTCTTATGCTGCGACATCATATCATTCTTTCTTGCTTCTGTCATGCTCCAGCATAACGAGACCTGTGATACTATTCAAACAATTCCTTTTGCAAAACTCAAAGTTAACACAATCACTACAAAATAGACCCGAATTTCATATACTAACCAAATTACCTATTTTATACCATTTATCCTATAAAACAAACCTAATTTTAGTATAAAATTAACTAGACTAGACACAAAATAATAACTCTTTAAGAGAGTTATCACTCCCCCAAACTTAAGATGTTGCTTGTCCCAAAGCAACAATGACTCAAACAAAACAAAAGGGACTTAATTTACATATTCTTGTCTTGAAGCTTTCAGTTCACACCAAAGGAATAAAGCAGAAAAATTTCATTCATAACTCCTAAGTAATCAAGCTTCAGCCACCACAATTTAGTAAGTTTAATCAAAGCAATCTAAACTAGCCTGACAATCAAAGCTGCAAAACTTTTCAACAAGATAGCTAACAAGTGCTACAAGTTTAAACTTAACTTCCATTTCAGCTCTCATGATCATTGATGCCACTGTTTTTGACTACCTTCAAACTTTAGCACATTCTCCACTAATAGAACTTATATTACATCAAGATCAAAAGGTCTTTTTGAGCTTCTAATGTAAGGCTCTGGCTAAGGTAGGAGCATTCTGGAAAAAGTGACAAATAGACTTGAGAGGCATGCTATAGGTCTTCCACTTAGGATTTATTCTTGAGATAGAATAAGAAGAACTACAGACTCTTTTCAAACTAAAAAGTGCTCTCTTTTTTTTCTAGATGGTTATTTGTCCCATCTAATTTTTCCATTTTTCTTCTCTTTTCTTTTTTTTTTTATATACAGGCTGTAGCATGGTTTATTTACAAACAAGCTCTCACCCTTCTACATAATCAATCTATTGCATCTTTATCCTTCTCTTATTTTTCTGACTGCTAAATGGAAGAACCTACACAAGCCTACCTCTCAAATTAGGGCGAGTGTATGGGAAAATTAGCTCACAACTTTTATGGTCAAAATAAATGAAAAGGCTCAAAGCTCAAATCTAGGTGCAAAGGTAATTAATATGCAATGAAACGAACTTCTGCGAGCACAAAGATGAAAAGACTGCCTAAATCATTTCTTCATGTAATACTCATTCAAATTTCGTCTCAAATGGCATAACATTTTCAGGTAGGTGGCATCTCACATGTTCTTTTCTCAGCACAACTAAAGTACCATTTAAACTAAAGCACGTAGCATATCAGGTTTTCAAAAACCAAATAACCACAAACTTTGTTCTTCAAGCTAGTCTATCATCCTGAGATTAAACTTGAAAATCTTGGGGGCTGACTCTCAATCACTCAATTATCATTCATGAAATTTCGAAAGAAAGAGATTACTCACACACCCGCATCATAAAGCTCAAGACAAGATAATAGACACACTATCAATACTTCATAACATTCACTTAAACCATCAACTAGACAAACTAAACATCCATTCAAAATAAGAACATCAACTTAAACTAAACAAACTAAAAACAACGGGTTCAAACAATCACCCAGCACATCCACACAAACACAAATTTAAAACGGAGTTTTTGTTCAAAAGGGTAGAGTTTAGAGTTGACCACAGCCTCAAGTAGGCTTCTTTTTCTTTCCCACAGCAGACGTTCCTTTCTCAGCTTTCTTGCCTTCCACCTTCTTTACCAATTCTTCAGTCTGGAACTGCATCTCCATCATCATAGTGTGAAGGTCTTCAAATTCCTTCAGGATTTGGGCGCTTTGCTCGGAGATATCATCCAATTTACCCTGCAAAACCTGCACAGAAGTTTGGTTAGCTGAAGAGGGCTCCACTCCTTCTCTTTTCTGGGAGTTCTCATGCCTTTGGCGCAGATATTCGACACTGAAGTGAGTTCTCATAGTCTTGCGCGGCTCTTCATCGTGAAAGGGGACTCCAGCTTTCTTGCACAATTCAGAAATCAAGGCAGGACAGAAAAGTGGTCCTCGTTCCTTCGAGGCAGAGTAACCAACAGCATCAACCAAGAATGGTGCGTAGTTGATCGGTTCACCCTTCAGAATGGCAGAAATCATCAAGATACGGTCTTGACCAATGTTGGTGTTATGGGTGGTCGGACTGATCCTGTTCTTCAAGAATTGCAGCCACAGATTTGCCTCCGAATGCAGGAACTTGGAAAGCACGTATTTGTTATCTTTCGCCTCATCATTCCAATGTGCTCCTGGGAGTCCTACCACCTTCAAGGCGTCATCTAACTGCTTCTTTGTGGGTGCAAGACAGATGTCCATGAACTCATCGGGTTCTGGTGCATGAGTTTCGAATACCTCATGAATAGCTTCAGCATTTAACCTCACCTCTTTCCCTCGGACAATAGCAACAATTTCAGGCCTCTCAGTAGATGGTTGCTCACAGTTTGCATAGAACTCTTTGACCAATGCGATGATAGGAAAAGGCGGTGGTACCACAAAATTTTCCCACCCCTGCTGCTCAATCTGCTTCATCAAATCCGCAGGTAAAACTTTCAAATTCTTGAATCCTCTTTCGGTTAACAGCTGCCTTTCCATGACAAACTTCATTCTCTCCTTGTGCAACTTAGATGAGAACCTTGGGAGATTGTCAATTTCATCTGGAGTCAAAACCTTTCCTTCATCCACCTTTGTTTTCCCTTTCTTGATTTGCTCCCTCTTACTCATCTGCTCCTTTTTCTGAGACTTGCCAGATGTCTCTCCTTCTTTCACTGCTACCACTTTAATCCTCCTTCCTGTCTTAGGATTTCTTGGAATAGGCTCTTGCTTGCTTGCTGGAACTTCTTCTTCCCTCTTTCTTTTGTTAACTTTCTTCGGTGGTTCCTCCTCTTCTTCCTCTGATTTGTCCCCGTCTTCACCAGATTCCTCTTCCTCACCAGATTCTTCTTCTTCAGCTTCTGACTTTACCAACTCTTCTTCTGATTCTTGTTCATCTGACACTTGCTCTTCTGATGCAGCAACATCACTCTCTTCTGAGTTCTGTTCATTCTCAAATTCTGCATTAGCTTCCTCACTCTCTTGACTCGCTTCTTCCTCTTGTTCTGCATCTTCACTTTCTTCATTTTCAGATATTTCCTTCTCAGATTGCTTTTTATCCTCGACCTTCTTTTGTCTTGATTCTCTTGTTGGGGTAACTGCTTTCTTGGGTTGAACTTTTGAAGTTGGCTTTTGTTGCTCTTTCTGGGCTGTACTTGACTCCTTCTTCTTCGTGCTTGAGGTATATGGGGTAGCCTTCTTACTTCCTGCTGATTTTTCCCTTTCTACTTCAATTAGTCGCAACTGTTCAGCAGCATGAACCAGTTTCTTCAGACCTTCTCTCTCCCTTTTTGCTTTCTCAGACTGTGTTTCCTTCTTTGCAACAGGTATATCTTCATTGTGCACCTCCACAGGGTTGTCCACACTTGTCTTAGGAAGCTTTGCATTCCTTCTCGCCATAGTTGCAACTGCAGTTCGGCTGGACCTTCGCACTGGCTTCTCCTGTGCCTTCCCTTTCTTTCCAGGACTAGGGGTTGGACTTTCTACTACTGAACCAGGCTTTCTTTTCGCGGGTTGTTTAGTTTTCATCTCGGATATTTCTGTACTCACCCAAATCAGAAAATAAGCACTAGATATCTTTTCAAACACAATGCACAATTCTAACATGAACAACCTATCTCACACAAATTCATCCAAGCAAGGAAAAATACCCTCCCCCAAACTTTATGCTCCAGTAAATATTTCAGAAAGTTTGGTTTACAGACTCAAGAATAAACGAGAGGTTTAGGCACTTTTCCTTTACTCGAACCCAGATTTTTCAAACAGCCCTAAGAAAGAAATATCCTACCCCTTTTTGTCTCGCATGCGTAAAACATACCACATTTTAGCCCTAAAAATCGACTACCCATCACAATGTACTGTCCTCAAACTTCAAACATGGAATTCACAAGATATTTCACACCAGAAATTACAGAAGAAACCAAAATTCCAAACAATCTTCAGAAAGTTCAAACTTGAAAATTACCGTTGGTTGCATGTTTCTCCATGTTCTCTCACTAATCGCAATTTGCAAAATCAACAAATGAAATGCAAGAGACAGGGTACTTACATTGACTCTTTAACCTCACAGACCCTCGGCTTTTCTCGTTCAGTTTGTCGCTTTCTTCTTCCAATTACCCAAAATGGTGAAGTTTTCTTTTTCAGAATTCTCAAATGCAGAAAATATATATATAAAACTAGAAACCTTTTCGACTCCCCTTTAAGCGACACAATATAAAATTCAAAAATTTAACTGCCACAAATAACCTGCCAAAAGGTGAGTTTGCTTCCGGTGACATCAGCAGCAGTTCATCGACGGTTATTTGCTTTCCATGTGTCCTTCTCTGCAATGAGGATTTAAAATTAGA
This sequence comes from Plectranthus barbatus, assembly GCA_026898455.1. Taxonomy (NCBI): domain Eukaryota; kingdom Viridiplantae; phylum Streptophyta; class Magnoliopsida; order Lamiales; family Lamiaceae; genus Plectranthus; species Plectranthus barbatus. Next base: position 23,515 of record JAPKLW010001744.1, on the reverse strand, counting down.
GTCCAAAACTCATTTCTCTACCTTTTTCTTCACTTTTTTTTTTTTCAGATTTTTCTTTAATCTATAAACTTAAAATAAATTTTAAATCGTATGAAATTAACTCTAAATTAAATCTAATGCATGAAATTTAACTACCTATGATATAGAATTCATGCTATTTACATGCTGTAGCAAACAAAGATAAATACTACTAAACTAATCATAAAACAAATAATAAAATGCATTAAATTAAAAATGTTACTCCCTGAACCAATTTTTTTGCTATTTTGATGAAATTCCTTCCAATGGTTCAGGGGCTCCGATGCTTAAGGCTCTTCAATGGAAATGGAAGCCTTTTCCCTGTCTATGCTTCCTCCATGATAATGCTTCACCCTAGCTCCATTTACTTTGAATGTTTCCCCAGTATCCTCATTCTTCAAATCCACTGCTCCATGTGGATACGCCTTGACCACTACAAAGGGTCCTGACCACCGAGATTTCAGCTTCCCTGGAAATAGTTTCAGCCTGGAGTTTAACAATAAGACCTTCTGTCCTTCTTCAAATTTCCTCTCAGAAATCCTTTTATCATGCCATTTCTTAACCTTCTCTTTGTACAACTTGGCATTTTCATATGACTGCAACCTCAGTTCATCAAGCTCATTCAACTGCAACATCCTCCTTGCACCACTGCATTTTGGATCCAGATTCACCTTCCTTGTTGCCCAATATGCTTTATGTTCTAACTCCAAAGGTAAGTGACAAGCTTTCCCAAAAACCAACTTATAAGGTGACATTCCCAAATGAGTTTTATAAGCAGTCCTGTAAGCCCAGAGTGAATCATCTAGGTGCTTAGACCAATCCTTCCTGATCACATTCACCACCTTCTCAAGGACACTCTTTACTTCCCGGTTGGAAAGCTCTGCTAGCCCATTAGTTTGTGGATGGTAAGCTGTGGAAACTCTGTGGGTGACATTATACTTATCCAACATTGCAGACAAACTTTTATTGATGAAGTGAGTGCCTTCATCACTGATTAAAGCTCTTGGTGTGCCAAATCTGGTAAAAATGTTTCTGTGGAGGAACTTCATTACTGTAGCTGAATCATTGCAGGCACAAGCACATGCTTCAACCCATCTAGACACATAATCTACTGCCAATAAAATATACTCATTCCCAAAAGACATTGGAAATGGACCCATAAAATCCATTCCCCACACATCAAACAATTCCACCTCGATTATGTTGTTCAGTGGCATTGCATTTCTAGCAGGCAAGTTTCCAACCCGTTGACAGCTATCACAATTCTTCACAAATGAGAATGAATCTTTAAAAATAGTGGGCCAAAAGAAACCTGACTGAAGAACTTTTGCAGCTGTTCTCTGTCCACCATAATGTCCTCCGTATGCTGCAGCATGGCAGTCTGCCAAAATTGCTTGCATATTTTTCTCTGGTACACACCTCCTAAAAATCTGATCTGATCCTTGTCTGTACAGCATTGGATCATCCCAATAATAGTACTTCGCATCATGGAGAAATCTCTTCAACTTCTGCCCCTTGACTCCATAAGGTTTCCTCCCAGTAGCCAAATAGTTAGCTATATCAGCATACCATGGGGCTTCCTCTTCACATCTCATCAGCTGCTCATCTGGAAATTTATCATTTACTTGCTCAATCTCTTCTTTTCCATTTAAATTTTCCAGTCTGGAAAGGTGGTCTGCTACTTGATTTTCAGTCCCTTTTTGTCTCTGATCTCAATATCAAACTCTTGTAATAGCAATATCCACCTGATTAACCTCGGCTTAGCATCCTTCTTGGCCATTAGATACTTGATTGCTGAATGGTCTGTATAAACAATCACTTTGGACCCCACCAGATATGATCTGAATTTGTCAAAGGCAAACACCACAGCCAACAGCTCTTTCTCTGTGGTTGTATAATTTCTCTGAGCTCCATCAAGAGTTCGACTTGCATAATAAATCACCCTGAATATCTTCTCATTTCTCTGCCCCAAAGCTACTCCTAGAGAAAAATTGCTAGCATCACATATAAGTTCAAATGGAGAATTCCAGTCTGGTGGTTGCATAACTGGTGCAGAAATCAGAGCAGACTTCAGCTTCAAGAATGCTTCCATACACTGTGGAGAGAACTCAAATTTCCTATCTTTCTCTAGCAACTCAGATAGGGGCTTTGCAATTTTTGAAAACTCTCTTATAAATCTGCGGTAAAATCCTGCATGCCCCAGAAAACTCCTAACTGCTCTGACTGAACTTGGTACTGCCATCTTTTCTATCACCTCTATTTTGGCTGGATCAACTTCCATTCCAGCTTTTGATATCTTATGTCCCAAGACTACTCCCTGTTGCACCATAAAACAACACTTTTCCCAATTCAGCACCAATTGTGATTTCTCACATAATTGCAAGACCTTTTCCAAATTCACCAGACATGCTTCAAAATCCTTCCCAAATACTGAGAAGTCATCCATAAAAATTTCCAATCCATTATCTATCATCTCGGAGAAAATAGCAATCATACAACGCTGAAATGTTACTGGAGCATTGCATAATCCAAAAGGCATCCTTCTAAAGGCAAATGTTCCATACGGACAAGTAAATGTAGTTAATCATTGATGTTCTGGAGCTATTGCTATTTGATGATAACCTGAATATCCATCCAAAAAGCAGTAAAACTCTTGTCCAGCTAGCTTATCCAGCATCTGATCTACAAATGGTAAAGGAAAGTGATCCTTCTTTGTTGCATCATTCAACTTTCTGTAGTCAATGCAGATTCTCCATCCAGTTACTGTCCTTGAAGTGATCATTTCATTGTTCTCATTCTGAACCACTGTGACTCCACTTTTCTTGGGAACACATTGCACAGGGCTTACCCAAGAACTATCAGAAATGGGAAATATAATCCCTGCATCCAGCCATTTGATCACTTCTTTCTTCACTACTTCCTTCATATTGGGATTTAACCTTCTCTGTGGCTGAATAGAGTTCTTACTTCCTTCTTCTATCAAAATCTTGTGCATACAGATTGTAGGACTTATTCCCTTGATGTCGGATATAGTCCATCCTATTGCTCGCTTATGCTTTTTCAACAATTCCAGCAGACTTTGCTCATTTTCTTCCTTCAAATTTACTGCTATGATCACAGGTAATGTATCTGATTCACCCAAGTAAGCATATTTCAAGTGAGCAGGTAGAGGTTTCAGGGTCAACTCTGGAGGTTCCTCCATAGAGGACTTGGTTCCTTTTATTTCCCTGGACAACAGATCCAATGGCTCAAATGGTTGCCGAACTCCCCCAAACTTTTGCCCTTGCTCTACCCATGCTGCAGCTTCACCTGGTAATTCTTCAGCATCATCTTCCTTCCCAGTATGATTTTCCTCAAAATATTCTTCAATTGCTGACTCCAAAATTTCAACAGAAAAACATTCCTCAGGATCATCATGAACCTTCATGGCATTAAACAAGTTAAAAGTAGCTTGTTCGTCTTGTACTCTCATGATCAACTCTCATTTTTCTACATCAATCAGTGTCCTTCCTGTAGCAAGAAATGGTCTCCCCAGTATAATTGGCACTTCTCTATCTGCTTCATAGTCCAGAATAATAAAATCTGCAGGGAAGATGAACTTATCCACTCTCACAAGTACATCTTCAATCTTCCCTTCAGGATGTACAGTGGATCTATCTGCTAACTGAAGAAAAATGGTAGTAGGCCTAGCTCCTCCAATTCCCAATTTTTGAAAAATTGACAGTGGCATCAAATTTACACTTGCCCCTAGGTCACATAAAGCTCTACCCACATCTCGACCTCCAATAGAACAGGGGATAGTGAAACTCCCTGGGTCCTTTAATTTAGCTGGGATCTGTCTCCTCAAAGGTCCACCTACTTCCTCAAACAATGACACCGTTTCAAACTCCTTCAACCTTTTTTTCTTAGACAAAATGTCCTTCAAAAACTTCACATAAGTTGGCATCTGCTCAAGTGCTTCCACCAATGGTACGTTGATGTGAATTTGTTTCAGCATTTCCAGAAATTTCTTGAACTGCTCCTCTTCTTTTGGCTTCTTAAATCTGGTTGGGTATGGTGGTGGTGGTGCATAATCATATTCCTCCAGTCCAGATTTCCTCTTAGCTTTAGGAATGTTTCCTTCAGGCATCTCTGCAGGTTTCTCCACAGGATCTTCCTCTGTTCTCAAATCAGAAGATACATTCTCCTTCTCCAGCAACTTATCCTTCTGCAAATTTCCCTTGGGTACTGCAGCTCCTGCTGATGATCCTTCTCCTGCTTCCAAATTCTCAGCCCTTCTTTCTTCAAACTGTTTCCCACTTCGAAGTGTGACAACTTTACAGTGCTCTTTTCCATTCATTGGATTCTCAGTGTTACTTGGCAAAGCTCCTGGTGGCCTGCTTCTCAATTCATTGGCTAACTGCCCCATTTGCACTTCTAGACTCCTTAAAGAAGATGCTTGGCTCTGAATGAGAGCATCCTGATTTTTTAGCCTCACCTCATTTTGAGTCATGAATTCCTTCATCATTTCCTCCATGGTTTTCTCTTGTTTCGGAGGTGGAGCTTCTAGACTCTGCTGATGATTATAACCTCCTTTGTTATAATGCTGCTCCCTTCCTGCAGCATTTTGGGTTCCTTGTCCAGACCAAGAAAAGTTTGGATGATTTCTCCAACCACTGTTGTAAGTGTTTGAATATGGATTGTTGGTCTGATGATAATGATTTCTGTTTCCCACATAGCAAACCGATGTTGGATTTGATGGGCATTCCTCAAACTGGTGTGCTCCCCCACAATAAATACAGTCCAAAGGTCCTGAGGGTTCTGCACACATTGGAGTTGTTTTGCTTGGACTAGTATTCTTCTCAATACTCTTCATAGTTGCTCCCAGAGCCTCCATTTGTGCAGTCAACGCTTTCATTGGATCAACTTCCAGCACTCCTGCTACCTTGGGAGTGGAGATAGCTGCTGCTCTTGAATTTGCCCAGAAATAATTATTAGCAGCCACTTTATCCAAAATTTCACAAGCTTCATTGTATGTCTTGTCCAACAATGCTCCTCCAGATGTAGCATCTATCATCATTCTTGAATTACCATTCAGCCCATTGTAGAAAATCTCCATCTGAATACAATAAGGTATTCCATGGTTTGGGCATCTCCTCAGCAATTCCTTAAATCTTTCCCATGCCTCACTAACAGACTCATCATCTTGTTTGAACGCCATGATTGCATTCCTACATCGTGCATTTCTCGTTGGAGGGAAATACTTCAACAAAAAGGTTTCAGTCAATTTGTTCCAGGTAGGAACAGATCCTGGTGGTAGATTAGTGAGCCAGGTTTTTGCACTGTCCCTTAGAGAAAAAGGGAATAACCGCATTCTTAAGACCTCGGGTGTGACTCCTTGCAGCTTGGATCTCCAGAAAAGATTTTAAATGCAAATGTGGATCTTCTGTAGCTGTCCCCCCAAACTGCCCCAAACTCTGCAGCATTTGAAACATCACAGGTTTCAACTCAAAGTGTTGTGCCTGAACTTCTGGCCTCGCAACCCCTGGATCAAACTCCAAAAACCTTGGTGCTGTATAAGTTCTGATTACTCTATCCCTTTCATCAACCGGTTCCAAATGATCTTCAGGCTCAGGAATTCTTTCAGCCATCTTTCTAGCTCTTTGCTTTCTTCTGTTCTTTCTAAAAGTTCTTTCTATCTCTGGATCAAATAAAAATATATCACCGATTGTTTCCTCACTCATACACTGTTAGAGTTCCCTACAATTATAGAAAATGATTAGTTTCCTATAACTTCAGTCGACCAACTGTGCATGCAAATTCAAACAATAAAATAGCATTCAGACTCAATATCAATCACTCCCCGACAACGGCACCAAAAACTTGTTGTTGTGCTAGTAGCTATGGAATTTATACGCAAGTGCACGTATGTCAAACAAGTAATACAGATCTAAGTCCAGATATCGTACCCAAGGGAGTGAAAGTGAATCGTGCACATTCTATTGTTTGTAAAATTAAGGTGTGTTGTGATGTCTCTAAACTAAATAAACAAGAAAGCATATAAAATTAAACCAGACAGTGCTAAAGCAATTAATATTAACTCTTCCCACAGTATAATCATAAACGAGTAAAAATGGTGTTAAGTCAATAAGAATAAAACACTCGGGTTATTAACTTTTGTTTATCTTTTCTCCTATATGCTGCAGCATCGTTCAGACATCGACTCTGGTTCTTGCAACCACTCTCCTTTCTGCCTAGCCTATCATCATAGCACTAGATCTATGTTTTTGTGCTAACCTCCATATGTCTATGGTAAGTTTTGCCTTCAAACAATCTATTTAAGAACAGGGGTTTGTGCAAGCCTTAAATTCTATGTATATCTACACTAGAAATCTAGATTGATTTCAATTCCCTCATCCTAGATCTCCTCTCGGTCTCACTAGGCGAAATCTCCACCTGCCACCGTCGTGTTTAGATAGACAAACAAACCAAAATTGAAATCAAACACCAGATTTAATGTAAGAACAGCTCAACATATATCCGAAAGATAAACTAGTCAACAACCCGAGCTTAAAACGTTTAGCTCATGCTTACAAAAGATAGAAAACAAATAACATTCAAGTTCATGTCTACGAACATCATCCACGCAAAATATATCAAACAAGTTTTTGATAAGAAAGATAAACTGTTCGGGATTTTCGCAGCTGCCACTTCTGCTTCTCACGAACACCTTGTTCCCAAAAACCTATGTTTTCTCCTTGTGTGTTCTCTATCTTTCTCCAAAATATCTTCTTTTTCTCCCCTGAACTTCATCCAGGCCTTACACGTGGCTCCTCAATCTGCTTCCCAATTCTGACGGCTTTCCTGGGCGACACGTGTTCTGCTTTTGGGACAAGATCTGAAAAGTTCTGAAATCCTGTCTGCTGTGGTCCCAGATGATCTTCATTGGAGTTTTGGCCATGCTACTCTTATGCTGCGACATCATATCATTCTTTCTTGCTTCTGTCATGCTCCAGCATAACGAGACCTGTGATACTATTCAAACAATTCATTTTGCAAAACTCAAAGTTAACACAATCACTACAAAATAGACCCGAATTTCATATACTAACCAAATTACCTATTTTATACTATTTATCCTATAAAACAAACCTAATTTTAGTATAAAATTAACTAGACTAGACACAAAATAATAACTCTTTAAGAGAGTTATCAAATAGATAAATACATTTTTTGGTGGTGAATTAATAAAATTGGACAAGACCAATGAAGAACAAAGAGATTTGAGTTTTTAAAAAAACTCTAAATCTATATTAATATATCAAAATCAATCAATTAATTATTATATTTAAAATAAATAAATAATTTTTATTAATTTATTAACGGATATCCGTATCCGATCCGAATCCGATCCATTTAATGAATTATTCAATCCGATCTGTATCCAATCCGAATTCGATCCAAAATTCTCGTGTCCTTATCGTGTCGATCCGATAAGGATCCATATCCGATAAGCCTCAATCTGTATCCGTTATTATCGTACGGATTCGTGTCGGATTATCGGATCGGATCAAAAATTGCCACCCCTAATTATCAAACTATATGACAAACTATAAATATTATTAAAATACATTACAACAATCAATTTTGTTTCAAATTTATGATGGGAGTAAATTTTCAGAGACAAAAAGTTGACGTAGCTTGCCGGATAACACATCAACACTTAAAATCACACATCATCATGCAAAATTCACATATATAATAAACCATTATAATTTTCTCAAATTTATTTAATTTATTATAAATTTCTTAATTATATTACAAATTATATATTACATGCTCAAAAATTAGGTTTGTTATTAATTTAAGATGAAAATATATTTATTTTTATTTAGATACTTAAATTAATATGTATTATACTTGAAAAATATATAAATAAAAATTATTGACAAACCAAAATATGAAAAAAATACTAATTATGATTTTTTTATTATTTTACTATCGCCCCAAGCTTTGCCGAATTAAAAAATTATTATTATCTACAAAAATATTTAATCTTTTGATTCGGTGAATTGAGAGACTCTGGCAAAACTAGGAAGGAAAATTAAAATAAATATTTTGCATTTTTATATAAAAAAAATTCAAGAATTTATATTTAATTTTTTTAAGTATAATATTTAAACATTTAAGATTCTAAATATAAATAAATATATTTCGACAATATGTAAAGTTTATAATATATTTGAGAAAATATGAATAATTTGTAAAATAATTGATATTTTGTCTATTATTTTTGTCACGTTTTTGTACAATAAAATATAGAATAATAAAGATTATTGAAATCTAGAATTGAAATTTGAATGAAAAGATACAAGTACACGCCACAATGCACATACATACTTTCGTGTAACGCACAGGTGAAATACTAGTTTCTTTTTAAATCTCAACACTCAAGTGTTTAATTATATCTCGAATACTGACACTAAGCATTCTTGACCTTAAGTATCTAAATAAGATTTGACAAATCAAGCTGACACGTCACCATCAGCTTGATTTAATGCAAGCTTATCAAACAAACAAACTTAATTTCCACTACATATATTTTCTACTCTGATAAACTGGGACAAGCACTTGATTACTAATTTTAATAATTATTCTTACAATAACAAAAAATAAGTATAATACAATATACTTTAATTGGTTTTTAAGAACATTAAATTTTAATATTTTATAAGAACACAAATTATGTTTATAAATTGATTAATTTTAGTAATCATGAATTTTAGTTATAAATTAAAAAATAATTATTAAAAAATATTATATACCTTAAATGGGGATGAACCGAACAATTGAACTTATAAAATTAATCTAAACTATAATAAATTAAAATTATTAAAATAAAATTAAATAAATTAATAATTTTAATAATGAAACTATAAATAGAACTTTAAAAGTGGAATAGAGAATCCCATCACTTTCATGTGGTGGAATATATTTAAATTAGAATCATAATTTTACTTAGACTTAAAAGTTTTAGCATAATCAACAACTGATACTTTAGTCAACTCATAATTAAACTTGAGTCCATTCAGTCACAATTCAACTATACTCATCACTTTCGCACATATTTAGTTTTATACTCTTGACCTAGGATCAACATCATTTATGCTCAGCTTTGGGAAAAAAGATTTAACATAGATTATTACTCCATATTTATATATAAGCATCGACCCATCATTCGTAACTTATTCATTTTCATGTCATAGACTCATGATTGGAATGTTAAAATTGTTAAATGTTGGAATAATATTCTCTCTTTAAAAGGAGTTATTGTTTATATACAATAGCAAATGAAGTATTTCTCCAACTTATTGAATAATGGAATAATACAATCAATCTAAAGTGTCTTTTCGAATTGCATTCATAAACTTCCACGTTTCAATTGTAGCTTTGGTGGAGATTTACAATATTTTAAATAGAAATGAATTTATATTTTTCATTAAAAAATTAATGATTCAAATTAAAAATTATTGTTCATAATCTTATACTTTTTTACTTTATAAACTATATAAATTTAATTTTTATATATGATATGTTTAGAGAATTTATATATTTAATTTTAATAATTAACGATTTTCATTTTAGCTATTACTCAAATTCATTTCAATCATAGATTTTATTTTAGCAGCACCCAACCTCAAATACACACTTATAGTGGGTCATATTCAAATAAGAACCCGTCTTCATGAATGAACTAAAAATCGTCATTATAATATGTAAGATAATTAATTATAATATGTGTGATAGTTCATTACATTGCTTGTTAAGTTTCGCTTCTTTATAATACATGTTAAGTTTTTTATATCACATGTTCTTATACTGAAGTATCTTACACATTATAATCAAGGTTATTAGTTCAATTCTAGAAACTGAGCTCTAATTTAAATATGAGTCTATGTTACATTTGAATGAATCTATATTATTTAACTAAAAAAATCACTACTCTAAATTAAAAAAAATTTCAAACTTTTAAGCTCAACTGCTTTATAAAATACATTAGTTTTCATTTATGCATAAAGAAAGTATTTTTTTAATTATTAATATTTATTATCACAATCGTTGATGCGATTCTCACAAGAGTGGTATTCATTCTTATTTAACTTAAAAACTTCATAGTCAACTCCGGACCCAAACTCTATATATTACTCCTAAGTATAATGAGTTTATAAATTTGGCAAAAGTTTAAGAAGAAAAATAATTAATTTAATATTAATTTGTAATTATAATTCCTTTTTCATAAGATCGTGACTTTTATTATTGGTGCACGTTGAATAAACTCCGATTATGCGCAATACCCAACTCCATTGCAATTCATACTAGCTAGGCTTGGTGTTGACGTAGGTATGAAAGTTGAGTTTCTTGAAGATTATAAAGAATTATTATAAATAGAGTAATAAATATATTATATAGACTTTCATAGGTGATAAAATATTAGATGATAATGAGGGCTATGATTGTTGCTTTTTAAAGTGACAAAAGAATACATTGAATCGGAAAATATGAATCTTTTTTTAAGCCTAAAAAGCATGTCCATTACTTATTGCATTTGTAATTGCAACTTGCTAAACAAAGATTAATTGGACTTTTGATTTTAATTTACACTTCATTATTTATTAATCTGGAAGAAAACAATTTATATACGTATATGCCCATATATTTATTTTTTGTGACCAACTGTTTCGATTGAAGAAGAGACATAAAAAACCTACGTCTTTTAATTAATAAACTTGCAAATATTTACTAATATGAGCCAATATAATGATATATACAAGTTTTGATTATATTGTGATAAAATTGAACCGGTCCACTTCATAGGTTGAATTACTCTAGTTAGACTTCAAATAATTATTTATAATGTTAGGAATTAGAGTGTAATTCCTCCCTTTATTTATATTTTGATATGTCAATAACCCACCAGTTAGAAGTATCTCTAATATAAATAGTCCAAAAACTTGTAATATCATGTTAGGATTTTATCGAATTGTAAAAGAGTTGATCACATGAAATTTGGGAGAAACTTGGCTACCAACTCAAAGTGCATAAAACTGGTAACCAGCTTGGAAACATCGTTTGAAGGAAATTGGTTGACACGTCATCACCAGTAGAGCAAATCCGAAACTCACTGATGGAGACAAGAATAATGAAGACAAACATATGTTTTTGAAGCCCAGACTTTAAGAAAGAAAATCTTCAAGTTTGTGGATCCTGAAATGCTATTATGTCTATGGAACCAGTTCAAATTCCTCGGACTGGTTCAGAGCTGTTATGACAAAGCCTACAACGGCTATTAATTCAAACCCAACTGTTGGTCCCGAGATTATGGTGTTTGAATATGCAACGAAAGTAGTTTAATAGCTTGCACTCTGAAAATTGGATCTTAATTTTTCAGTTTTCAGTTTTGGAAAACTTGATTTAGTTAGTTTTATCTCTAATAGTTTTAAGTTACCAGTTTTCAGTTATACGCTTCAATACTAATAAAGTATTGAGTGTTTCAAATCAACTTGAAAACTAGATTTCAAAATCTTAAATAAAGCTATAAACGAGATAGGATATTTATAGTGGTTCGGATCCTTAAGTCCTACGTCCACTCTTCGGAACTATCCAGAAATTCATTAAGTTGCAGTTTATAAGATCTCATGATCTATAGCTTGCCCGTCGAATGCCAATGTCCGTCGGTCTGCTAGTGCACTCGCCCAGAAACTTGCTCCGCTCCTTCTTCAACCTTGAAGAGAGGACGCACCTTGAAACCTTCAAACTGGAATGTGATGTTTGTTGTTCGTCCCAGAACGTCCTGTGGTTGGTAGTTGCCCGTGATAATCAGGATTCTTATAAGGAAAATTGACTGTTGTGTATATTAATTGAAAAGTAATAACACCAAATGAATAGCTTGAGCTCGAAAGCTAAGCCTCGTGTTCTTGACATACACATGGTAATTTCAGAAAGCTTGAGAGCTTTTAGTTCGACAGAGTTTCAGCTTATTTGCGCATGAGTGTTTTCGTGCTCTCCTCTTAAGATTTGGTTTGCTATTTATAGGCGGATTTGATGACCATTTAAATTTATGTCCGTTAGAGACAAATAGTATTTTGTCCAATGATCGCCATACTTTTCCTGTTGTTGCAATCTGCTCTGCAGCTGCTCTGATCAGCTTTTGCTTTTGTGAAGTGTACTTTCACCTGCTCTTGTCAGAGCTAGTTTACCAGTCCAAGGAACCCATAACTAAAGATTCATCATTCATGATTGTTGGTCGTCATTCTTTAAGGAATCTTGAATAAAACTCGAGTTCCACTCGAATTCCTTTTGTTTTCTCACTTTTTACGTGCTCTTTATAACTATGAAACTGAAAACCGAATTCCTCTAGTTTTCTAGTTTCTAGTTTCTTGCCTTTAGTGTAACTTCGCAGGTGAAAATTCAGTTTCCAAAAACTGGTGTTCTAGCTTTTTTAGTTTCTAGTTCTGAAACTAAACTTCTAATTTCTAGTTTCCAGTTTCTTCAACTTCCAGTTTCAAAACTAGACTTCAGATATCTCAAGCTCTTTTCTAGTTTCTAGTTTAGTAACTAGATTTTTGTGTTCTCGATCTTCATAGCTTCCAGTTTCTAGTTTCTCTTTTACAACTCAAATCATCTTATACAAGGATTACATGTAGAAACTGACTAAAAACTAAAAGCTAGTTTTGACACACCAAAACATCAAATAAAGGAGTGAACTAGTTTCCTAGTTCCTAACACCAACTCACGAAAGCAATGAAACTCTACTGAATCTGCTACTTAAATCTTTTAAGCATTCAAGTTGACTTACCAGCTATCATGTAACATCTTTGGACACGAGGCTCTTAGCTTCTCTACTATAGTTACTCTTGGTCTTCTTACTTCCTAAGAAAGAAACCAACTTTCATTCACTACATCTCAAGTAGCTAACTCTCACGGGTGTCTAACACCGCAATCAGTACGTTATAGAGAAAAATTCAAATTCTCACTGACCAACTGGAGGCATCGAGGTGTGTCCTCTCTACAGATCTGAAGAACTAAAAGAGACCAAGGACTACGCGAGTGCGCTTGTAGCTAGCAGACGGAGGTCTCTACTAGCAAAACAACAGATCGTCCTACACCTTGCAAACTAATACGACACAGAACATTTTGTTCGAACCTCTATTAATCCTTTTGTATTTACCTCTTTATTATACTTGCATGAAATTAAAACCCAACACTCTCTAAGTGTTAGAGTATACTTGAAATTTGACCGTATAACTTTCACTAAATTAACAACTAATTTTTCTAAAACCCAAGCTGATAACTTAAACGACCAACTTGAGAAGGGAAAATTTGTAATTAAATAAAATAATAATAATTGTAACATACTATCTATGATTTTGGGACCAACCATGAATTATTTTGTATTTATTGATAACACATTTGTAAGTTATTCTGTATTTATTGCTAATATATTTCATATGGTGATTTACAATATGCAGAAATGCATGCAAAAGAAATTCAATTAAATGTTAAAAATTAAGATACTCGTGTTTAGCTTAAAATCTTTGTATGAAATCATATTTCATAAAAATAAAATAAGGGTGATTCTAAACACAACCTCTTTTTTTCTCCTCACAGCCCCTTTAAAAAAATAAAATATTATGTTCCAATTTTATCCTTACAGTTTTAATTTAAAATATTAACTAAAATAAATAAATTCAATTTTAACCCCATGATATAAAGTCCCATTAAATAAAAGGCCCCATAAAATTATCTCCTAAAATTTATAATTTTATCTTCCACCGCTATAATTAAACCTAATTATACCTTGACAATTCCACATCTTTGTTACTTCTAATTTGTATTTATTCTGTCGAAAAAATTGAATGAAAATAAATGGATCAAGAACTAACCATATTTAAAATAAGAAATGAGAAAGGTTGCATTTCACGCTTAACGATGAAATAGTTGATGAACCAAAGTAGCTTAGAGAGCATAGAGCAATTTTAGAAGCTTGCAGTTTAGTAAAAAGAAAAGAATGAAAGAATGGATTTTTTTTTTTTAGATTGGCTTAGTGTTCGTGTGCTGTAACTTTGCTTGTATTCATTGTGTTTATAGAAGAGCAGTTGACAGACAAACAAAAAGATAAGTTTAATTACCACCATGTTTCATTTTATAGTGTCCCAAAGTTCTGCTGCAATTCTTTGCGAGCATACCATCATTGTCCTGCACAATTCGTTGATCCTTGTATTGATGCTGATTCGAGAGAGAGGGGAAGAGAGAATTGGAGTATTAAAAAATCTAAAATTTTCAAGCTGATATACCCCAACCAAAAGTATGGAATGTAGCTTTTTATTTTTACAGGCTGAGGTTTTTACTTTTGACGAAGAAGATGATATCTAAATCCTACAGGAAGTTTTATCTAACAATTAAGAGGGCTTTATTTTAGGGAAAATATATTTGAATATTTAATTAAGATTTTAAATCAAAATTATGAGGATAAAATTGTAATATTATAATTTATTTTTTTAAGGGAACTATAAAGAAAAAAAAAGTGATTGTGTTTAGAATTACTCATAAAATAATTTTACCTGCCATTCAAACTTAGGTATTGAGTAACTCTATTGCACGTGACGTGCGTGAAATTAAATAAAATGGTGGTGGTCCTATCACTCAAATCATGACTAATATTCATAATTATTTTAGGGGAAATGATGAGGTACGTACTTCATCAATTGTTTATGTATGTATAACTAATATTCCCAAAAAAAAATTATTGAAAATATTTCAAACATAAATAGATATTTTATATAAAGACCTTCAAATTAACATTAATCTCTCTAAAGAATTGTTTGATCAATTTCTTTGTCCTAAAGCATTACCAAACACATTCTAATATACATTCCTCTTTCAGTTCTTATGCATGAAAACAGAGAAGTTCGATCGCTCAAAATTTTGGTCTCCACTCGGACATGAAGAAAAAATTGTATCACTTCTTATGAACTTGATGAGAATGATTCGAATCTAGTTCATGGTCTATTGGAAGTAGAAAGTACTCTAAACCTCTGTTTTAAATAAATAAATAAAGATATAACTTTTCTAAGAAAAAGTAAATAATTTAAGGAACACTTTTGAAAGGCTTCTCTCTCATTTTATTGTAACTAATAGATCACTTGGGGATTTTTTTTAAGGCTGCTAAGAATGAAAGAAGAAATTAAAGCATAATGAAATTTGGATTTTTATATAAAAAATTGCAGAAAGTTATATAGGGTTTGGTATATATATATAGTAGGTGGTGTTTGCATGATTTGGAGCCACATGCATGCCTTTTAACTGAAAAAAAAAAATACTACATTTACAATACACAATAATTAAATGAACATGCGTGCTTGCACTTCTCAAGCAACTTTTGAGTGACCACTTATATTATAACCATCTCAATACATTTGGCATAGATCTATCACCCCTTTTCTTATTCAATTCTTACTCTTTTCTATTTCACATATTCATTTCTATTCAATACAAATTTTATTTTTTGTATCAAGTTTAATTTCTCTAACTTTTTGGGTATATATATATATATATATGGTAGTGATCAGGTGAGAATAGGAGTTACTATGAGAAATAAGAATAGATCTCGTGCGTCCATCTCATCAAATCGACGAACATGATTCATTCTTAGCAAATTGAAAAACGCGGCATTTTTGCCCCAATATCCTGCAGTTTTAGCCTTTAAAGGCTAAAACTGTAAAAAAACTCAAACACAAACAACAACCTGCATTTTAAGCTCGATTTACTTTATTTTTAGCCCAATTTACTTCATTTTTAGCCCGATTTATTTCATTTAAACATAAATTCAAATTAAAAAAAATTAAACATCTTCTTCTTCAAAGCAGCAACACGAGCGTAGTCTCTATAAAAATCAATACCAACATAACAGTTCTAAAAACTCTGCCCTTAAAATGCTTCATCTCATCAACACACTTTGGAATAAATGAATCTGTAAGATACAAAAATGCACAAAGTTAACACTAAAGATACACAATATAATAGTAAAAATGAACGTCAATTTGAATACACACTTTGGAATAAATGAACATGTAAGATACAAAAATGCACAAAGTTAACACTAAAGATGCACAATATAATAGTAAAAATGAACGACGATCTGAATAAAACAAAATTTTTAAACTATATTCATGCACAATAAACAAAGTCGAAACCGAACACGAATGCGAAATCCAGAAACAAAGAAAAAAATCTGATCGACAGAAGAAATATAAATCAAATCGAACGAAGGAAGAAGAAATCAAATCGCGCAAAGAAATGAATAAAAAATCTAATGAGATACTATTTCTGATTTAAAAAAACTAAAATTACAAAAATAACCTTAATTTTGCAAAAATGCAGGATAATCGAGGAAAACTGCACACGGAGTGAAATAGATCATGAGCGTTGAAATCACAAAATCAAAGGCTGAGATTTATTCTCAATTCTCATACTAAAAACTATTCTCATATGATCACTACTCTATATATATATATATACTTGTCAACCGCTCATTAGTTATGACAATTTTAGGTCTTTTAAAGTATAAAGATCAACTCTTGTGATAGGAAAACCTAATCACCAAACCCTAATTTTGGTTTTAGAAAGAAAATAAAATCTAGGGTTGAAGTACTTTTAGTTTAGAAGAGTACATGTAGTCCACATATGATGGTCCTAGGCCTAGCTAGTAGGTAGCTGCACATGCAAACTCAACAAGCCATCCATTATATATATATATATATATATATATATATATATAT
>JAPKLW010001743.1:135959-151684 GCA_026898455.1 Plectranthus barbatus | reverse complement strand
CAAAACCTGAAACATCAATGTAACGTGGCCTCATATTGGGAAGGTCAAATGGGGGCGTTACAAAAACGACGTCGTTTCATCGTTTCTTTCTCCATGACTCTTTGAACAAATGGTTAAAAAACCAACTCCATGTCATTTGTGAATTTGCCAATGTTTGTAAACATGATGATAAAACGAAGTCGTTTTGACTTGTCACGTGGGATATCAAGTGGAGTTTTAACTTCTGAATCATCAATAATTAATAGTATTAACTCATTAGTGTAATTCATCGACAAAAGTAAAAATTGGAACATTTTTAAATGACAATAATACATTGAAGTATTTTTCTAAAGACGTCAATAATTTTAGATATTAACCCCTATTTACCCTTATTTTTATCCATCAACAAATACTGGAATATATGTGCATAAAAGTATATGAGTTGACATAAGACGATATATTATTATTCTAGAGATATATGTTATAGTGTTCATCCTTCTAAATCATGATATGATTTTATATGACCATGATATTTTAAACTTTGATACATTATCGAATAATAATATCTTTTATTTTTTGGTCATTTTTTTTCTATTATTATTATTATTGTTGTTGTATATTTGTGATCAATTATACTTGTGAGGAAAAAAAAAAGTGGGCAAACATATAATTATCTAGTTATGGGACAGCAAAACTCATGCTGCCAAACAACAATAAGAAAGAAAAAATAATTGAAATTTGTGGGCCATTCATCATATCAATTTTGCAAGTTGACAATTGTTGGATACATTATTATGATTATAAATGTGGTTCCAATCGAAATAACAGCACAATATATCAGGGATATTTATGTGCACATGGCAAATTTCATTATTTTTTTAATTTGAATAATTTATTCTTATTCAAAGTCTTAATTTGATTTTTTTTTTCAGCATTTTTGTATTCCACGCGAATAAAAAAATTGACGACCAATTTATTTTGCTCCATTATTTAGGTCCTCATAAATTCATGGACCCTTCATTAATATAAATAAATGGATGCGACATTTCAAAATTATTACTCTAACTACATTTAATATGTCACGATTCTTAATTAAACTGCATATTTAGTAATTACAAGAAAATAACTTTTTTAATAGTATTAATAGATTCAATATATTGTTTTTATTTTTTTGGATGACATATTCATTGTGATGGGGTGTTTGCGAAACGGGGGAGTCAGTGAGATTCTTGCCTCATTTTGGAGAAAAAATGATAATCCTATGTTTACTGTTGAAATGTTTTGGAATAAATAATTTGATTCCTTGTTTGTATTTTATAATTATTATTGTTGAGAAAGTGGGAGAAGCCACATGGAGCAATGAATATTCCACGTTTGTTTCGAAAAGACAAAAGGATGGGTTATATGTCTTCCACTTCACATCTCCAAAGGGCAATGAGAGCTTTTCTTCCCCCTTCAAATATCACTCATATTATTCCCAAAAAATATAAATGACAACACAAGTGATAGAGTTCAATAAACAAATACTCCCTCCGTCCCGTTCGAATAGTCCCTGTTTGATCGGGCACAATAATCAAGGAATGTGAGCGTTGACTAAATTGAGTTGAATTAATATTTTATTATTGTGTGTGAAAAAGTTATCATTTATAGAAATGAGACTAATGAAGTGAGATAAAAAAAGAAGAAAAGTGGGACAATTCGGGTAAGACGGAAGGAGTAGCATATTATTGGAAGTTGATTATACCAAGAAATGTTGATTTTTTAGGCTCTCCCACCAAAATTGTGCGAGAGGAATTTCATGGGATTCATATCAGTACTCGATTTTATATCATTAAATATATTTTGATGAACTAAATAAATCACTATCCTTGACTAAATACATCTTCTAAATACTATGACTTCATTTCTAATGAAAAATTTAAATACATGATAAAATGCTTATTTTTTTATCTGAATACTTTATTTTGAAAAAAAGTATGAATTATATCATTTACAGTAGAGAAATGCATTATTTATGAACTGATATATAATTTAAAACCGAAAGTGATGTATTTAATCATCAAAGATTAAATGCGTTATTTACTGAAGAAAAAATCACATTATAGTTAGAAAAATAACAATATACAACTAAAAAAAGATGTATTTTAGTCAACAAAAATAAATACATTATTTCCTAACGAAAAATGTAACATTTACCTAATAAAAATATATTATTCAATAAATAAAGACTAAACCCAATTAAGGTATATAAATAAACTTAAATCCGACTCATAAAAAAACCGTGAGCCCGATTCATACAAATTCTTACCTTTAAAAAAACAAGTTTTAGAGATTATCTTCTTAAAAGTTTTTTAAAAGTCGATTTCATACCTAATCTACCAAAACCGAGAAATCATAGCTTGATAAGATAATACAAAATTGATACGTTTGGGCAACCATATTATTTTCATATCTACGTCCAAGAAAATTAATTGATCATATTATTTTCATATCTACTTCAAAACATAATTAGTTGATCATATTATTTTCATATCTACTCAGGAAAGACTTAATTGATTATATTTTATTATGTTTGTCTGGTCTTCGTCTGAGGTATTTATTGTTAGAAACCACTGCACTTCTTTTTCATTTACATATCTTTTTCAGGATAAATTTAAATAGTCCAATATTCACAATATTCCATAATAATTAATATGTCCCAATTTTAGACCGCAATCATTAAGGTCTCCGATCTCGGAGCATACTTGTTACTCCCTCCGTTTAAATTATATAGTCCAGTTTGATCTTGCACGTTTGTCAAAAATTATTTAATATTTAAATAAATTTCCAACATTACCCTTATTTAAAGCATTAATTAACCTCTCATTTTCATAATATTACATTTAATATTCTCATTTTCCAAGATTATTCAGGGATGTAATGGTAAATGACCATATAAAAACAATACCAAATATAGAAACTGGACTATATAATTGAAACACCCTAAAATAGTAACCTGGACTATATAATCGGAACGGAGGGAGTATATATTTTGTATACGAGGCATATTATTGAACTTATTGCTTGCTGAAGAATGCCTCGTCCTTTAGCCCACAAGCGTACTCGCCTGGTCCTTGCTTGTTCTTCGCTTCGCAACTTCTCAGAGTGTGGGCGCACTACTCAGCCTCCTCGTTGGTGGAATAGGGTGTTTATAGTTCTCCCTTGAACTGTGTCCTTGACGACAGATTGTCCTTAAAAGTCAGAGTACAAGGCG
This sequence comes from Plectranthus barbatus, assembly GCA_026898455.1. Taxonomy (NCBI): domain Eukaryota; kingdom Viridiplantae; phylum Streptophyta; class Magnoliopsida; order Lamiales; family Lamiaceae; genus Plectranthus; species Plectranthus barbatus. The sequence continues at coordinate 148,452 of JAPKLW010001743.1, read as the reverse complement.
TACTTGACTGTTGTAGTCTTTCTTGGAGAGAAAGACTACCAAGAAATAACTCAAGAACTCTAAAGTTCTAAGTCTCGTGTTCACTAAAGTGACACACGAAAAAAACTTAATAGCCTCGAATGATTTAGTAAGCTTAATAGTTATTAGCTTTTGCGTAGTTGTTTGGCAACTTCTTTTATCTCGATCTGTATCTCGTATTTCTAAGTTGTAACCTTCTTTCGTTGAAGATCCTCCCGTATTTATAGCCGTGAGTTAGAAGGTTTTAGATTAATGTCCGTTAGAGACAAATTGGAAGATGTCCAATCGGATGTCTCTGTTAACTGCTGCACTAGGCGGGTAGGTAGTGCTTTTCTAGATGTTCCGCACTTACTTCGCCTTTTCTGACAGTGATTGTGACACTTTGCCTTTGTGTTAGAACGACAATATTCAACAGTTTGAGGAGTCTAAGACTGAAAGTCCTAGGTATTGAAACTTAGAGTTTCATGCTTGTAGACTTTAAGGAATCTCCAATCTTTAAAGTCTATACTTCGTCAGTACGTTCCTCAAACGATTCTTCTTGTATGTTTGCACTAGGACCTAGACTAGGAAGTCTATGTTCATGCCGTCATACTTGCAAATCCATGCTGGTGACGTCATCCTTCAGTATACTCTTGGTCCCTATACCGGTAAGTTTGGTGTATCGAGTGAACCATACTAGTTGGACCCGTACTTGGCGAAGGCAAAACTTATCAGCCAGACTCTTATTCTTCCAGACTTGTGTGTTCCGTGCGAACCTCAGTCTGTTGAGTCTTTTGCGCATTCTAGACTGATTAACCAGTCTAGTCTTCATATTAGCTCCAACTTACAACTCGATATTGATCCTATACAGGACTTTACATTTTTGTCTATGCTGAAACTATCTAAGATGACTTTTACATTCTTTGACTCACCAAAACATAATAATAATATAAGGAATTTTCTAACAAATTTCCTAACAATCTCTCCATTTTTGGTGTGGTCAAAGCCATCTCTAACCTAAGCTGATGAGGAGCGAAAAACTTTCAGAGTTTTTACATATATGAAACTATTAGTCTATAAACACAGAGAAAGTTCCCCCTCAAGCTCAGCTTACTATACTTTAGATCTACCCCCTTATCCTTGGGAGAGATATTGCTCGATTAAAATATTTCAATTAAATTTAGAGTATTAAAATCTTAAATGAAAGAGAAGAAAGAAGAAGCTTGCTGATTACACTAGACTGTGTAAGTTCAGCGATGAAGATGAAGATCATTTGTTAGACAAAAAGATATTTGTTGGAATTGAATGCTAAAAACTATTTATGATTAAGTGTGTTTGTTTGATACACTGGTCTTCATAAATGTGTTACATCAACATAGTCTCTATCTGATATAACAAACATACGATACAAACTATAATATCCTATTATCTCACATATAGGGATGATCACATTGTAGGATTCGAGTCTACGGCCAACAACATGAGTTGTTATTTAATTCGCAGGACCGTTCTTTGATTGTGTTCCTACAGATCTGATCTTCTGATCTGCTCCCTTGCTCCTTGGAAATCTGGTGAGGATTATCTACCAAGTTGAATCAGAAAGCCGGAGGATTTGATCAGAAAAATCCTCCTTCTGATCGCCGGAATAGTCGCCCCTCTCTCTCTCAATATTCTAATTGAATATTAGTTGTATACTGTGGTGGCTGCCATCTGATCTGAGAGGAAGAGACAATTTATAGTGTTAGGGTTTTGAGAAACCCTAACCCTAATTGGGCTTGAGCAGTGTGTGGGCCAGACCAGGGATCAAATGCAAATAATAAAGTGGGCCCTCTTTATTAATTAATTCTTCCTTGTTCAACCCAGAACATAATTAATTAATAAAACATTGTTTTAACCTTCACCACGGTAACAATGTTGACTCGCCCCTTTATTACCACGTTATTAGGAACGGGTTGCATTAAACTAACATGATCCACATATTTAAGGTTTTAGACATTCATTAATTAATTTGGTTTATGACAATTAACCACAATTAATTAATATCTTATTTCCTGACTAGTACCACTCACTCCTTTTCTCTTATGCTTGAACAAATCATTCAGCCTGCAGGACTTAGCATAAAGAACCTTGTGAGCTCATCAGGGAATGTCACCATCCTGAAACGGATATGCTTACCTATACATCCAGCCTAAGCAGACCCCACACAAATTGCCAACACCCAAAGTGCAGGTATAAGAGTACATGTAAGACTCGCCACCATAGCATATCAAAGTGTGGTCAATCCGTGTGTGCCCCTTATCCTTCAGTAAGGTTTAAGATCATAGGAAGTATGTTAGGGATCTGGCTCATTCATATGTCAATGAGAATGGCACATCCCACTGTTGATCCCATAAATACATGAACATGTACCGACACATCAAGTAGCCAGGATAAGCCCACTTATAAACCGATGTGCCGCAGCTTAGACCGACAGCCTATCCAGGGACCGTCTTAGCTGTGATACTGTTTATATCTCGCTAGGTCAAATGAACCATATGATCTCCTACACACCATATGGTCATCCCTATCTACGAGATAAAAGGATATTATAGTTCGTTATATGTTCACATTTATCAGATAGCGAGAATTGTTGATGTAACACATAAATGAAGGCCAGTATACAAACACTTAATCATTTATGCTTTCTGTATACAATCCCAACAATCTCCCACTTATACTCAAAGCATAATACCATTACTTTTACAGAGTATTAAGTGTGTCTATTCAATCTAGCTATTACAAAATGGGACATAAGATGTCCAGCCTCAGATCTTCAGTCCAAGAGCACGAACGTGTTCCTCGTAGATCATCTGAGGTAAACCCTTTGTAAATGTATCTGCTAGATTCTCTTTCGTATCTATCTTTTGGATTTGCACATCGCCTCTTGCTACGATTTCTCGTATGATGTGGTACTTTCTTTCTATATGTTTTGAAGCCTTGTGAGACCTGGCTTCTTTCGAATTTGCCACTGCACCAGCACTGTCACAATATATTGTGATTGCTTTAGGCAAGCTCGGAACAATATCCAGCTCTAGGAGGAAGTTCCGGAACCATACAGCTTCTTTTGAAGCTTCTGAAGCTGCTACATATTCAGCTTCCATGGTAGAGTCCGCGATACATTTCTGTTTCGCACTCCTCCAAGATACAGCTCCTCCTCCCAAGGTAAACACATATCCAGAGGTCGATCTTTTCTCATCTTGGTCCGCCTCGAAATCCGAATCTGTGTACCCAACAGGACACAAGTTCTCACACTGATATACAAGACATAAGTCTCGTGTTCTTCTCAGATACTTGAGAATGTGTTTAACCGCATTCCAATGCGCCTGACCGGGATTGGATTGATATCTTGCCGCCACGCCTACAGCATAGCAGATATCTGGCCTCGTACAAAGCATAACATACATGAGACTTCCCACTGCAGAAGCATATGGTACTAAAGCCATCTCATTCTTCTCTTTCTCTGTCACAGGACACTGTGACCTTGAAAGACGTATTCCATGACAGTAAGGCAGCAAGCCTTTCTTGGAATTTTGCATGCTAAAACGAGCCAACACAGTATCAATGTAAGCACCCTGAGATAAGCTCAACATCCTTTTCCTACGATTACGTAGGACTTTGATCCCAAGGATGTAACCAACATCTCCCAGATCTTTCATTTGAAACTGCTCGGATAACCAACCTTTTATGCCTGACAACACTTCCACATCGTTTCCGAATAGGAGAATGTCATCTACATAAAGTGCAAGAAAGACCACGCTTCCACTGACACATAAACGGTACACACAACTCTCGTTTTCGCACTGTGAAAATTCATAGGATTTGATCACATCATCAAAATGTTTGTTCCATGACCTTGAAGCTTGTTTAAGTCCATACAGTGACTTCTTAAGCATCCAGACAAGATGCTCTTGATCATTCTGCACATACCCTTCTGGCTGTTGCATGTAGATGTCACGACCTTCTTCAAGGTACCCGTTCAAGAACGCGGTTTTGACATCCATCTGCCAGATCTCAAAATCCATATGTGCTGCTATGAACAGAAGTATTCGAATGGATTTTAACATTGCAACAGGTGAGAAGGTTTCATCATAGTCAATACCTTCCTTTTGACTATAACCTTTTGCCACCAGCCTGGCCTTAAATGCCGTTATATTACCACTCGAATCCTTCTTTCTCTTGTATACCCACTTGCTGCCTATGGCTCGAAAACCATCTGGCAGCAAGGATTTCTGGTATACATCCATAGCTGTAATTGATTCTATTTCAGAATCCATAGCCTTACGCCACTGATCAGCATCCTTATCTCTCATAGCTTCGTCGTATGTCCATGGGTCGGTATCATTCAGTCCGTCTTCAGGGATTAAGTCAGAAGACTCTCCCACGAACATATACCGCTCAGGCTGCCGAGGCAACCTCCCACTACGAGGAGGCCCCTTTAATGTGTCTGTGTTAGGTGCATTCAATTGTGATTCACCATCTTGCACAGGCGGCCGTGCAGCTGATTCCATACCCATTCCAGGTATGCTCAGACTGCCACGGGGTTCTCCTGATAGATTTGAATTGTTCTCTTCAATTTCTTGAAGTACAATCTCGCTCTTGGTTTTGTGGTTTCTTATGAATTCATCTTCCAGAAATCTTGCGTTGGTACTCACAACGACTTTCTGATCTTCTGGATCATAAAAGAAACTACCCTTTGTTTGCCTGGGATAGCCCACAAACAGCATTAACTTAGACCTTCCTTCTAACTTATCAGCTTCCTTATTCAGCACGTATGCCGGACAACCCCAAACTTTTATCTTGGACAAAGTGGGCTTATGTCCATTCCAAAGTTCAACAGGAGTTTTAGGAACTGATTTGGAAGGTACTAAGTTAAGTAAGTACGCTGCTGTTTCTAGTGCATGTCCCCAAAAGGAAATCGGTAAACTGGCATAGCTCATCATTGATCTAACCATTTCCAACAGAGTTCTGTTTCTTCTCTCTGCTACACCATTCTGCTGAGGGGTGCCAGGTGCGGTCCACTGGGAAGTAATCCCTTGATCTGCCAGATACTGCAGAAACTCATTACTGAGATATTCTCCACCACGATCATATCGTAGTACCTTTATGGTCTTGTTTAATTTCTTCTCTACCTCAGCCTTAAACTCCTTGAATTTCTCAAGGCATTCAGACTTATAGTGAAGTAAATAAACATATCCATATCTGGAGTAGTCATCTATGAAGGTGACAAAGTATCTGTGCCCACCACGGGCTTGTGTTGACATAGGTCCACACAGATCAGAGTGGATGAGGCCTAACACATCATTTGCTCGAGACTCAGTTGCCTTGAAAGGCCTGGTCATCATCTTCCCCTCTATACAAGACTCACAAACTCTATGTGGAACTACCTGGATTGGATCCATAATTCCACAATCAACGAGTTTCTTGATTCTCTTAAGATTGATGTGACCTAGTCTCAAGTGCCAAAGATATGTTATATCCTCACTTGAAGAAAACTTTCTTTTACGTTGGTTAGACAAATTATATGCCTCTTTCACTGTCGATTTGCTTGAACATGTAATAACATAAAGAGAATCTTTCAGTAACCCATGACAGATAACAACGTTATTTCTCATGATAGAAACATCTCTACCAAAAATAACAGAAAATCCATCATCAAAGAGTTTGGAAACTGAAATCAAGTTTCGCCGAAAAGACGGCACAAACAAAACATCTCTTAGTGTTAAAACATTATTCCCAAAACATAAAGTAACATCTCCAATTGCTGTAGCAGAGACTCTAGCAGCATTTCCCATGTAGATGGTAACCTCGCCATCTTCAAGCTCTCTAGTCAGCTCGAACCCCTGCATAGAGTAACAAACATGGTCAGTAGCTCCAGTATCCACTATCCACGAATGGATAGAAACTGATGCTAAACATGTTTCAACAACTAGTGCAGAAGATGACGTACCTTGTCCCTTGGTGACAAACACCGGATAATTTACTTTACAGTGACCTTTCCTTTTGCATGCAGAACATACCTTTCTTTTGTAAACTTTGCCTCCAAATCTTTCTATAGCAACCTCACTAGTCGATTCCTTCATGCTCACATCCTCTACACTTGGAAGTGGAAAGTGATAGTCAAGCACAACAGCAGACAAGGAATCATTGATCCCTTGAGCAGCCTCCAAGAAGCTGACCAACTGATCAAGAGTAAACACATTGTCTTCGACTATGGAAGTGAAGTCATAGAAAGATTCTGGAAGGGAGTCGTATATGATATCAGTGAATAACTGATCATTCATATTTCCACCAAATAAGATATAAAATCTTCTGAGGTTATCCATGTGCAACACATGCTCCCTTACATTACCACCTTGTGCCAGCTTACAGTTCACAATTCACATTATGAACTTGGCACTGGCAGTCTGTCCAAGCCTACCATAAGTCATAATCAGATCTCTCCAAATCTCAACCGCGTCAGTACAATACTGATACTTGAATTGGAGCTCCTCAATCATGGATAACCTGAGCATTGATAATAACTTATCGTTGCTCGCCATCCACTTTTCAAAGGAGTTCCTAGTGAAATCTGAGGACCCAATGAGAGGTACAGCCGGACGAGGCACAAGTAACACAAAAACAGTCTGCGTAGCAAACATGCATCGCTCCATGAGCCATTTCCATTCCAGGAAATTCGAACCCTCCAAGGGATTTTGTGCAATAATAATAGACATATCTGAAAATGAATAAATAAAATAAATTAAGAACATACAACAGAACAATTGAAACAAATTTGCATAGTAACCTTTAGATAAAAACAATACAATTTGCTTCCTCCAATTGCCCAAGCTAATTCACTGCAAGCTGCCCCAGCAGACGTTTACAGCAAACGCTCAACCAGACCAGTATGATCCTTTAATTTCTTAACATGCCAGGTATCTTAAGCAAAAGAAATTAATATTGGAGATCTCAAGACCATGTTCACCTATCCGGAGCAGGGACATCTCAAAAGAGTTATACTCCAGGCAACATCTAAGCCAAAGTAACCACAAGCCTAACTCTGGACATTAGAAAGCGATTCGACATACGTACTAGACCCATGCGTCCTGCCCTTAACATCCTTTGTTATCCCACTTAGATTAATCTTAGAGATAAGTGAAAGTTGTCTCAATGCAAGCTGCCCCAGCAGACGTTTGCTCAGAGGCTCCCACTTCTCATCTTAAAATAAGTGTTTTATTTGGAAACCTCATCGCATTGGAACTTGTGAGGGACCTCTAACGCAAGCTGCCCAAGCAGACGTTTACGCTTCGAGATGCCCCACTTCAAATGAGAGGTCGTATTTGTGGAGGTCTAATGATTTTGGTTAAAAAAGAACCAAAATCCAGCTTAGTATTTTAATTCTAAAGGTTTCATGCACACACATTATTTTATGTTGCCATAAATTACGTCAACCCAAAATTCCATCATAAATTAATATGATTCTTGGAATTTATAGACATAATTTAAAACATAAAATAAATCACATAAGACATGCTCAAAAAAGAATAATTGCAACATGCTTATAAAAGTAAATAATTAAAGCAAGTAGGCATGCTTTCCTATTATTTACTAGTGCACACATAATAAATCACATCATACGAGAAAACAATTAAATAAACAAATAAATATTTCTCGTGGCCCCTCAGATGCGATTACAAATTAAATCCTATCTATTACAAGGCTTTAATTTCAATACAGATCTTCAGAATTGGGCTCCCACTGAAAAACTGCAAACCGGGCTGCATAGTGGGCCAGAACTAGGGTTTGGAAACCCTAGATGGAGCAGCAGCCGCCACCCCCACAGCAGTCTGCCGGCGCCACCTTTCCGGCCGCCGCCTGCGGCCGACCACCAACACAACCACGCCACCCACTACAGCCACCACCTTTGCATGTCGTCGCCGGCCGAAGCAGCCATCGCCTGTCGCACCTGGAGCCGCCGGGAGCTGCTGCAGCCGTGAGAGGAGAGCGAGACGCAGCTCGCCGCTGCTGTGAACCACCGCGCGCCTCCTGCGCACGGCCTTGCCGTCCAGCGACACCACCTTCGTCGCCGTGGGAGTCGACTGAGAGAGAGCGGGAGGAGAGCAGGCGCACAGACCCGGCGGGGCGCGGCCCAGCCGCACGCGGCACAAACCCTAGGGTTTGTTGCAGCGCGCTGCCGCCACCCTCGCTCTAGGGTTTCGCCGTGAACCCTCCTCGTTCGCCCGCTGCTGCACGTCGGAGAAGACGCCCCTGGTGGTCGGAGGAAGCGCGCGCGCCCGGTGGGAAGCAGCCCAGCCGCGCGCAGGCCAAACCCTAGGGTTTGTTGCTGCACGCCGCCGCTTCCCTGCCTGCGCAACCGTTTTCCGCCGTCCCCGGTCGCCGGTCGCCTGTGGCCGGTGGCTGGTGACGAATCATCTTCTTCGTTCTTCGTTCAAGACATCTCGTTCTTCTTCCGGATTTACAGATTTGAAAATAAAAATAATACAAAATAGATCTAGATCTATTACATTGATTTTCCCTATCAAATCTAACCACGGATTTTCTCGTGGTAAAAACAAATCCAAAAAAAAAACGAGAAGGCCACGAGAACAAAAACATCCACAACAATTCAAATCCATCCATGAACATACAAATTCATTTAATTGAATTTATTAAGGACAGAGCCTAAGAACTAGAACCTCGCTCTGATACCAATTGTAGGATTCGAGTCTACGGCCAACAACATGAGTTGTTATTTAATTCGCAGGACTGTTCTTTGATTGTGTTCCTACAGATCTGATCTTTTGATCTGTTCCCTTGCTCCTTGGAAATCTGGTGAGGATTATCTACCAAGTTGAATCAGAAAGCCGGAGGATTTGATCAGAAAAATCCTCCTTCTGATCGCCGGTATAGTCGCCCCTCTCTCTCTCAATATTCTAATTGAATATTAGTTGTATACTGTGGTGGCTGCCATCTGATCTGAGAGGAAGAGACTATTTATAGTGTTAGGGTTTTGAGAAACCCTAACCCTAATTGGGCTTGAGCAGTGTGTGGGCCAGACCAGGGATCAAATGCAAATAATAAAGTGGGCCCTCTTTATTAATTAATTCTTCCTTGTTCAACCCAGAACATAATTAATTAATAAAACATTGTTTTAACCTTCACCACGGTAACAATGTTGACTCGCCCCTTTATTACCACGTTATTAGGAACGGGTTGCATTAAACTAACATGATCCACATATTTAAGGTTTTAGACATTCATTAATTAATTTGGTTTATGACAATTAACCACACTAGTACCACTCACTCCTTTTCTCTTATGCTTGAACAAATCATTCAGCCAGCAGGACTTAGCATAAAGAACCTTGTGAGCTCATCAGGGAATGTCACCATCCTGAAACAGATATGCTTACCTATACATCCAGCCTAAGCAGACCCCACACAAATTGCCAACACCCAAAGTGCAGGTATAAGAGTACATGTAAGACTCGCCACCATAGCATATCAAAGTGTGGTCAATCCGTGTGTGCCCCTTATCCTTAATAAGGTTTAAGATCATAGGAAGTATGTTAGGGATCTGGCTCATTCATATGTCAATGAGAATGGCACATCCCACTGTTGATCCCATCAATACATGAACATGTACCGACACATCAAGTAGCTAGGATAAGCCCACTTAGAAACCGATGTGCCGCAGCTTAGACCGACAGCCTATCCAGGGACCGTCTCAGCTGTGATACTGTTTATATCTCGCTAGGTCAAACGAACCATATGATCCTCTGTGATCTCCTACACACCATATGGTCATCCCTATCTACGAGATAAATGGATATTATAGTTCGTTATATGTTCACATTTATCAGATAGCGAGAATTGTTGATGTAACACATAAATGAAGGCCACTATACAAACACTTAATCATTTATGCTTTCTGTATACAATCCCAACACACATGGTGTGTAGAAGATCACAGAGGATCATATGAATCGTTTGACCTAGCAAGGTATAACTAGTATCACGACTGAGACAATCCCTGGATAGGCTGCCAGTTTAGGTTCCGACACATCAGTTTATAAGTGAGCTTATCATAGCTACTTGATGTGTCGGTGCATCTTTATATATTGATGGGATCAACAGTTGGATGTGCCATTCTCATTGACATATGAATGAGCCAGACCTCAACATACTTGTTATGATCTTAAACCTAATGGAAGGATAAGGAGTAGGCACAAGTTGACCACACTTTTACTTGCTATGGTGGCGAGTCTTACATGTACTCTTATACCCGCATCTTGGGTGTGACGGTTTGTGTGTGGCCTGCTTAGGCTAGACATGTAGGTAATCATATCCGTTTTAGGATAGGGACATTCTCTAAGGAGCTCACAAGGTTCATTATGCTAAACCCTGCAGGTAAAATTATTTAATTCAAACATATGTGAAAAGGAGTGAGTGGTACTACTCAAGAAATAAGAGATTAAGTAATTGTGGCTGATTGTCATAAGCCAAATTAATTAATGAATGTCCGGAACCTTAAATATGTGGATCATTCAAGTTAAATGCTACCCGTTCCAAATAACCTGGTAATAAAGGGGTGAGTCAACATTGATTTCCTTGGTGAAGCTAAATTAATGTTTTATTAATTAATAATGTTCTTGGACCTGGAATTAATTAATAAGAAGGACCCACTTTATTATTTGCATTTAATCCATGATGTGGCCCACAAACTGCTCAGAGCCCATTAGTATTAGGATTTTGCAAACCCTAATACTATATAAGTCCCTTCTCTCTATCAGATCAATACACAAAACCTTAAAATTCATTATTTAACACAGAATAATTGAGGGAATCGAGAGAGAGGGCAACGACTAGGTCATAAGGAGAAGCTGATCAACTTCTTTGATTTTGATCCAACTCGGTAGCATATCCTCACCAGATTTCTGAGGAGCAAGGGAACCAACTGATCAGAAGATCAGATATGTTGGAACACTACAACATTGATCAAGATCCCTACATCCGGAATCCATTGCCGTCGAACTAGATCTAGAGATCAGAAGCTGGAGTTAAGGTATTTCGTAAATCCATCATTTGCTACTAAATATTAGGAGCATGAATAGGGTTCCCCTGGTTTATTCAATTTGATTTATTTTTGATATCCTAAGAATGATCCAAATGACTGAAATAATAAAAGACAGTTCATGTTGTCTGTTGTAGACTCAGTTCCTACAATTGGTATCAGAGCCAGGTTTTGATTTATAGGCTCAGTCTCAAATAAATTAAGATTGAATAAATATGTATGTTTATATTTATTGTGGATGGATTTGAATTGTCGGGGATGTTTTGTTCTCGTTGCCTCCTTATTTTTGAATTTGTTTTTCACTACGAGAAAATCCGTGGTTAGATTTGATAGGTAAAAATTATGTAATAGATTGTAGATTTATTTTTATATCTTTATTATAATCTATAAATCCAGAGAAATGAAGAACGAACAACCCAGTGCAACAAACATGACAATAGTTCAGCATCATCGCAAGACTTGTAGACATCACCAACAGTGGCACCACCGACGGCAGAGGCAGCGGGTGGCGGTGACACAGTGGAACTTGGTTCTGCTGCTTGGCTAGGCAGCGCCCATTTCTTCCTCATGCTGCCATGGTCACTAACAAGCAACAGGTGGTTCGATAAGGGCGCAGAAGGCGGCGGAAGTGGTTGGCTGTGGCTTGGCGCAATCTCTGCGCGTTGCTTCCTTGTTTGATGGGGAGGCAGTTTGCGGCCGTTCCCAGCAGCGAGGAGGCATTCACTGGTCCACAGAAGCAACGACGATGGTGTGGGGTGGTGTAGGGCAGGCGGCGGTGTGCAGGTTTGCCCGCTACACGCGTGCACACGCAGCTCCTTCGTTTTGCTGCTGCTGGCAACTGTTGTGGTGCGTTAGACTGCAAAGAATGGTGGGCGACGACAACTGCTCCACGGGCATCGTGGACGGTTAGCGAAGCCTCGCGGCGGTGGTTGCTGTAGCGAAGCTCATGCTGCATTCTGCTGTTGTTTCCACGTGTTTCCAGATGCCTGTTGGCTATGTCTACAACAACACAAGTGACGCGAGTGGCTTGCGACGGTGGGCTCCCGGGAGTGGGCGGTGGCTGGCTACTGAAGGGGCTGTGACTGTTGCAAACTAGGGTTTCAAAACCCTAGGGTTTGCTCACCTAGACCGTAGCTCAGGCCTTTTGGCCCGGAGGTGGCCCTCTGTCTTGGGAAATTAGGGTTTTGTTGTTTATTGGGCTCAGTTAGGGCTTGAAACCCAAATTTGTAGCCCTAGCTGCTATTTTTAGCCCAATTCAGATTTCAAGTCCAACGAAGGCCCTGTTTGAAGATCTGTATCAGAATTAAATCTCGTAATAATTAGATTTAATTTATTTCTATGTAATCGCATCTGAGGGGTGATCGATGCTAAATCTGCATACGAATCATAGCATAGAGCAAATACA
>JAPKLW010001743.1:65971-126125 GCA_026898455.1 Plectranthus barbatus | reverse complement strand
TAATTTGGTGTTCTTGAGACCGAGAGGAGATAGTCACTAATTAATAACCTAGGATTTAATTGCCTGACCAAGGAATTTAATCCACAAAAATCTATGTTTTCCCCATTGCTGAGTTGATTGATATTGCATGTTGATGATTAAATTATCTGCCCTAGGATCTGTGCTTTCTTTAGTTGCTTTTAAAACCCTTTATTTTCTGCATTTGTCATCTTTAAATTACAAAACAAAATCCTTTTTCTATTTCCTCAAACTTCTATGTTCTATTAATTATAGCTAGTAATTTAGATTTATCGTTGCACAGTCCCTGTGGGATCGACCACCTACGGGTGTAAAAAATTTATTTGCTTAACCGCTAAACTGCGTTATCAGCTCTCCATCTTTATCCAGTGTGATTTGTACACTCGTGCTCATAGGAATCCTCATAGACTTAGTCTTTTTTGGAAGAAACTTAATGATTAGGTCTCTGGTGTACTTCTTTTGATTGATGAAAATCCCTTCGCTGGACTGATGAACTTGCAACCCTAAGAAGTATGCCATCTTGTCCATCATACTTATTTGAAAGTGGCTCTGCATAAGCTGGGCAAATTTCTCACAAAGGTTCAAATTCTTCGACCCAAAAATTATGTCATCGACATAAATCTGGACTAGTAAAATGTCATCTCCGTCTTTGATCAAAAATAGGTTCCTATCGATCTTCCCTTTTCTAAATCCATTATTCAATAGAAACAGGGAGAGGATCTCATACCAAGCTCGTGGCGCTTGCTTCAATCTATACAGTGATTTCCGTAGCTTGTACACTTGGTTGCCTTCGTCAAAACCAGGAGTTTGATCTACATATACTTCCTCCTTTAGTTCGTCGTTGAGAAAAGCACTTTTCACGTCCATCTGATAGACCGTGAATCTGTGATATGCAATGTAGGCTAGAAATAGCCTGATAGCTTCCAGTCTGGCTACGGGGGCAAAGGTCTCATCGAAGTCGATTCTTTCGCACTGCACATATCCTTTGGCCACAAGTCTTGCTTTATTTCTAACTATGTTACCAGCTTTATCTCGCTTATTCTTGAATACCCACTTGGTTTCGATCACAAATTGATGTGATGGATGATCTACCAAGTCCCAAATGTGGTTGCGAGTGAATTCTGAAAGCTCCTCTTGCATAGCATTGACCCAGTCAGCTGATTGAAGTGCGTCTACTACCCTTGTTGGTTCGATCTAAAATATAACACGTGAATAGCGCACTACCTTGTCTGGTTCGAACTAGATTGGCGACATTATCCAGTACAACTTCTTATGGATGGTTGCAAAGCTATTTAGGTCGTTGAAGCTTGTCAACCTGAACGGATTCAACAAAGAGCTCCTCGGAGTGAACACCTATGACCGGCACATCAGTGAGAAAGTAATATTTAGGGATTATCTCATTTCCCAATACTTGATGATCTGCGCCTTGGTCGGTTTGGACTGGAAGATGAATTTGAGCTTGATCTTCAGTATGGATACTGTCTTCACTCTGTATTTCGTAATCTTCTTCAGTTTTGTCTTCGACAAAAGTTTGGACTTGAGCGTCTTCAATGTTGGCTTCTTGATCATCATTCTGGACTTCAGGATTTCCAGTCTGAATTCCTGCATCTCCGTGTTCTTCTTCAGCATTGTCAGCTTGGAAGACACCAGTATGAAGTCCCCCTTGATTTATACTACTCCCTCCGTCCCGTCCTATTAGTCCCATTTGCCATTTCGGTCCATCCCAACCTATTAGTCCCATTTCTATTTTTGGCAAAATTAAATTATTAAAATAATAATTTTATTTAATAAAATTTAATAACCTAATTATGAAATTACTAACCTACCCTCCAAACCCTAAACAAAATTACCCCCATACCCCCGCCGCTTTTAACCCATCCCACCCCAACCTTCTCGATCATTCACCCCCCAACCCTAATTCTATCACTCACCCCCCAACCCTAATTTCTCTCTTCGATCCGCCGCAACCCTCGATCTCTCTCGCCCCTTTCTTCTCACCACCGGTCATTTCGTAGTACCACGATGATGAAAACCCCCTTCTCTGCATCTCTGTCCCGCGAGGATGACGAGCCGACGATGCTTTCTCTGTCTCCCTCGCCGCCAGTTGCTGCTGCCGGTGACGCGATCTACCCCGACGACTTCGTCTCTTCTACCGCCGGGGGCTTGGAGGCGGGGAAGGTCGACCAGATCCATGAAGAAGCCGCACTTCTGAGCGACGACCACCGTGCCTCCCCTGCTTCCCCTCCGACCGTTGATATTTTGTCGCCCCTGCCACCAGTCTTTCGTGCAGGTGACTTTCTTTTAACCGACGGCTCCCTCAGTCCTTGCTCTATTATGACGTTTTCTAAATCCCCCCCTTTTTCGCATCCGTCTCTTCTCACCGCCGGGGTCACGGAGTCGTGGATGGCCGAAAGTGAAGAAGCACCGTCGGAAGGGTCCGTTGCCGCCGGTGACTTGGAGGCGTGGATGGCAGACAGTGAAGATGCACGGTCTCTGAGCGGTCCGGTGATCGAGGGAGGGTGTCCGAGAGAAGAGTTGTTGGCCGTGGTTCGCATGTTCTGGGAAATATACTTCCCTAATATCCGGTGAATCCTCTCCTTTGGATCTTATTTTTTCATTGTTGTTCGGTCTGTTGCATGTTGGTTCTTGGCTCTGTGGTTCGATTAATTGTTGGATCTGTGGGTTGATTGCATGTTGGCTCTGTTGGCTCTTGGGTCTGTTGCATGTTGGTTCTGTTGGCTCTGTTGTTCGGTTAATTGTTGGATCTGTGGGTTAATTCATTGTTGGCTCTGTGGTTCTTGGCTTTCTTGGCTCTGTTGGCTCTGTTTGTATGTTGGATGGGTCTGTGTTGCATGTTGGTTGGCTCTGATTCGGTTGGTTTGGATTCATGCTCTGTTTGCATGATTTGGTTGGCTCTGTGTTGGCATGATTGTTGTTGGCTGTTGGCATGTTGGTTTGGTTGATCTATTGTGGGATTTTGAGGCTTTTGATCTGAAATGATAAAATTATTTTTGGCCACACACTTTGTAAAAAACAAACACATTGTTGATGAGCTGAGCAATGAAATGTGTTTTAAGATGTTTTGATCTGGTTCCATTCATTTCCTGGTTAAACATTTCAGATAAGCAAGCTATAGCATAATGCATTACATTCATGATTTCTTGCTTTAATTTTGTTCTTAGCTTCAGGATGCATGCATTACAAAAATGAGCTGCATGTCTATATATGTGTAAGCTTTACAAAAAAAAAGGAAGCCTAATTATTGTGAAAACATGTCTTCCCCTTGCATCCCTAGGTCAGAGATCAGCCTCTGTATTCCATCTGTTTGCCCTGCATCAATTAACAACTGAATGCTCTCTTGAACCAATTCCTTGGGTATTTCTAAATTTGTTGGTAATTCATTGGCCAATAATAATGAATTCTTCTTCATGTGTGGAACCTTGTATGAGTTGCATCCCTTCACTTTCAGAATTTCATGTAGGCAACACTGTAATGATAAGAACACCTTGTTTAGGGTCATTGCTTCAAGTGTGTTGTAGCTACTTATAACTGCACTCACTAGCTCCTCTGCATCCCTGCATGCTTGTTGCTGTTGTAGACTCTGAATTGCTCTGAAAAATCCTAGGTCATTAACATTACAATCAGGACTATTTGGTGGTTGTTGCACTAGAGATATGTTAAACCCATCAGATTGTGCTATTGCTTGAAAATCTAGGTCAGAATTGTTGATATGTGGCTTTGCATTGTCCTGTTGTATGTAGATTGTCTTACTTAGACATGCAGGCCATTTTGCTTTTATTTCAGGTACAATCTGAAAATATAGGCATTAATTTAAGTGAGTAGAATGAAAATTAGACAAAATAAACATGCATGACAATTTTAAAATGCAAACTGTATACCTGATTGATTAAGCAATCCTTTATCACTTGCTTAGTGATTGAATTTATTGGCTTAGTCTCTATAGTCCCCGCAACCGTCTTCTTGCTGTTTCTTTTTGCCATCAACTCTTCAGTGAATGGCCAAATGCCAATTTTACCATCAAACACAACACTGCCATCCTCTGAAAATACAGGCCTAGACACATCACACATGAACATAACCTTTGGTATGAACTTCTTGCTTTTGCATGCTCTGTGTACTTCTTGTTCAGATTGGGTGATGTAGTATCTGTGGGTCGTTTTGGTTAAATAAAACCATTTCTCATCAATATGAATGACATTCTCCATTGGCTTGAATCTTAGGATGTTCAATGCATTGTCATATTCTATAGCTTGCAAACTGAAACTTAACCTAGAGAACTTGTTTGGAGCTGTCGAAGCTGGCATAATGGCATTTGTGTGTGCTTTAATCAGATGTGATTTTGCCCATCTTCCCACCACAGATTTAGGAACACTTAAACTGTCTGCTAATGCTCTAATTGTTGCTCTTTTTTGATAATGTATCTGAGCAATTTGATCAAAGTTTACCTGATGTTTTACTTGTTGGATTCTCATGAATCTCTTGCCCACAACATGCATAATTTCACCTCTTTCTCTTTGCCCTTTTGCAGTTTCCCAGATCCGTGAAACTGTTTTCCGGCACACATTGAAGGTTGCAGCTGCTTCATTTACCTTGCCCCTTCCAGGCTTCCCATCAATGCTGTTCACTAGCAAAAACTGCAGAATCTCCTCTTTTTTGGAATCTGAAACATCCCCTTTTGCCCCCATTTGAATGTAGAAATTCTGAAATGTTTAATTTCTTAGAAAACATCTTGTATTTATAGAACATGTCCAGCTTAGAATGTTGTAAAATTTGAAATTTGGCACCCTTTATTTTTGGGTCGAAAGTTTCCCTCTTTTTTTTGGAAATTTTACCCTTTTGGTAATTGTGTGCATCCACTAACAATATTTTAATGTTTTTTAATGCATTTCAATTTTAATTTATTCAGTTGCCTTGGTTCCTGTGTCCCTTCCTATGGGACTAATAGGAAGGGACAGAGGGAGTATCATTTAGGGTTTTGGAATTCGAGGTCTCAGCATGATCATTAGCATCATCGACCCTCTCAATTGTTTGATGGTCAATTGAGGATGCTGGTTGAGAAGATCCATCCGTCATAGATGTAGTCGAAATATTCAGTTTAACATTGGAAGAATTTATACCCGACTGTTCATTGATATCATTAATCTCAGGAATGTCTTCTCCCAGCTCTCTCATGGTCATGTGCACTAAAGTAATTTCATAAAAAATAACATTGCATGTTATTTCCAAATTTTTGGTATTCTTATTAAATACTCGATATCCCTTTTGAGAAGGATGCCCATACCCAAGGAACTCACTTTCACCAGATTTGGGAGAAAATGCATTTAACTTAGACTTGACCTTTTTGTGAATATAACATGGTGAACAAAGATAATGAAGATGAGCTAAGAAGGGCTTACGACAATGATATATTTCATATGGGGTCATTCAAAGTCTGTCATTGATGCCGCTTCGATTTTAAGTGTAGCACACCGTCATCAATGCTTCACCACAAAACTTCTCACCCAAGCTAGTCTCAACCAGCATGGTCCAGACTGCTTCCTTCAGCATCGATTCCTTTATTTTGCTACGTCATTCTACTACGGAGTTCTTGGAGTTGAACACTCATGCGCCATGCCAGCTTCCTTGCAGAAATCCATTAGTGGGCCATTGCAAAACTCTGTCCCATTGTCAGTTCTAATCCTCTCAACTGTAACCTTTAGTTGGTTTTAGACTCGTATGATCAACTCTGGTAGCACGATCTTCACCTCATCCTTGACCTTGAGAAGTTTGATCCAAGTATAGAAGTAGTCGTCCACAATTACTAACGAGAATCTCTTGCCTCCAATGGTTGGGGGAGATATAGGACTAAATAGATCCATACATAGTATCTCCAGCACTTGGGTATTGCTTGGGCTGACTGCTTTATTCTTGAAGGAGGCCTTGGTCTATTTCCCTTACTGGCAAACCTTGCATGCTCTTTAATTCTTGAACACTCATTTTGGTAAACCTTTTACCAGATTGTGCTTAGCCAAATGATTGATTGTTTTGAAGTCCAGACGTCTTAGTATCTTGTGCCATAACTAGTTTTTCTCTGTCTTACTGGTGGCAATGAAGCACGAGTCAGTCTACCTGCTCAGCCAGTCTACTACATAGAGTTCACCTTTGTGAACTCCCCTCAGCTTAATGTCTTCTGTAGCTTTATCCTTGATCTGACACTTTGATTCTTCAAAGGAGACTATATATCCATTCTCAATGAGTTGGTGATGAGAGATACATTGATTAGCCTTATTCCGTTTTGCTCGATGCACCCCCTTCCAATAACTCTGCCTTTGGGGTTATCACCAAACAACACGGGTGGTCCTCTGATTGTGTTGAGCTCAGTAAATAGATCTCCTTTTCCTGTCATGTGTGTTGAGCATTCGCTGTTGAGGATCCACTCACTTTTCTTCTGCTGACCTTGTTCCTGCAATCACATTAGGTCCCCGATTCTCTGTGGGTCCTATGGGATTAGCTCGTGTGATTAGCCCTTTAGGGATCCACCCTTTCGTGATCTTAACATATGATGAAATTTTGTTGTTATCACTAGCAGGAACCTTTCCCTTCCTTCTGAAACAATGCATGATTTTTGATTGGGAAGGTGTATTAGTGTGTGTAGTTCTCTTAGAAGTGTGCTTATTTTGAGAACCTCAGATTCTGAGTTCCGGATGTGAGTACCTTGGTGGTAGCTTGTTAGATAAGTCTGTACCACTTCGGTTAGCCTTCATAGCCTTTAAATAAAAGGTGTGACTTGGCTCTGGCCTCAAATAGGTGTTCCCCCTACTTCGTAGATTTCTCCTCTCAAGTTGAACTTGAGATTTGATTCCCCGGTTGGAATGCTGACCGGGTTAGATGTTTAGCTTCCTTGCAGTATGAACTGACTGTTTGGCTAAACTTGTCGAGGGAGCTGACTTTCTTGCATTAGGAATATATTGCTTAGTCAGCTTTTGAGGTCTTACTAACTTCCTGTCAGTATGAGATTTTTCCAGCTTAGGGTCATGCTATTTTACCAGATTAGCCTTTAACTTGGACTTATTTTTCTCATTCTAATATGTCAGCTTGGGGTTGTTGGCTAACCAACCTTTAGCATTTCAAGTCTGAGCTGGTACTCTGAATGCTACCCCTTGACCACTTGACTTACAGTGCGCACTAAGTTTTTCTCATTGCTCAAATCATTTTCATATCCTAACTCTGACTTGTCTGAAGTCTTTCTCATGCTTTGCATGGCCTCATCAAGCCCCATTAAGCCTTTCATGAAAAATCAAAGTTTCTCATCTTGCACAAGGATAGCTAAGTTTAAAGATTTACACTAAGATTTCAAATCTTGAAAACTTTTAAGTATTGTTGAGTGTTCCTCCTAAAGTTTTGCTAGCTCCTCACTGATAGACCTAAAATTTTCAATCTCCTCGATCAAAACAAAAATTTGTGATCTTAAAGAGGTGTTTTTGCCAGCCAAGACATTTTTCATTTCATAAAATTCTTGAAATTCTAATGATAAAATGCCTAAGGTGACTTCCTATGAGTCGGAACAATACGACTCAAATTCGTCAAGAATGCATGTGGAGAAATCAGTGATACAAGGAATGTTTACGTGCTCACTTGAAGCTGTGAGTGCTGTCTCAGTTTCAGCTTCAAGTGCATCCTCTACTTCCTCTCCGAATGCAACCATAAATGCCAGAAGGGCTTCCTCGTAAGCTTCTTCCTCAGATGAGTAGTCCTCATCATGATTTGGAATGTCTGGCATCTCGATTCTTGTCAGCATAGCTTGAGCTATTGCTTTTGATGCGCGACACTCAAAGACCTTTTTCAGTCTTTCCCTTTCATCCTTGTCCATAGAGCGACACTCAAACTTCAGATGTTCGGAGGAACCACATTGGAAGCATGCTTTGGGGGCTCGCTTTACGAACCTCTTTTCTTCGGAGTTGGGCACTTCCTGCTTCCCTTTTGCCTTTTTGAGGATTCGGAAAGCCTACTCATTTATTCTTCAAGCTGGGCGATTGAGCTTTCTCCTTCCTTAAATTGAGATCCTATTGTAGTAGGAACCTCTTTCGATTGTGAGCATAACTGACCAGCTGGCCGGTCGCTATGAAAGGGTTTCTTGGGTTTCCACTTGGAATCCATTTTTATGAAATAGGTTGTGTCTTAAGCTTGGTGGCTTGGCGAGTTAGCTACTCGAATAGCCTCATTCTTCTTCACCATCTGGATATTCCACTCGTGGGCTTGGAGCTGGGCGAACACTTTCTTCGTTGTTAATTTGGAGAGATCTTTCTTCTTGAGAACTGTGGTTTTTACAAACCAGTCTTTCTTAGGTATCTTGGACAAGATTTGAGCATTGAGGTCGGCATTAGAGTAGATCCTATCCAAAGCTTTGAGCTCGCTAGCGATGGTGTTGAATCTTTTCTCCATCGCCTTTATCATCTCTCTAGGTTGCATCTGGAATGACTAGTATTTGTCGACACAAACTTGCAGCTTGTTGTGTTTCATCTGATCTGTCTCATGGCAGAGTGTGTTAAGGTAGCTCCAGAACTCTTTGGCATTATTAAACTGCATCACTTCCTCTACCAGGGCGTCCGGTAGGAAAGATAATATGGCCTCATGAGGTATGAAATCAAGTTGATTCATTCTCTTGTGTTCTGGACTCCATTCAACGTATTGCTTTTCGACTGTCCTTGCGCCGTTAGTTCCAAGAGGTGGAAAGACCTTGGTAATGTTTATTGGTCCTTGTTCAAGCACTTACACCATCTCCGGATGAATACTCTTCAACTGAATGGAAGCTCTTTTCTTCCACATCTCGTATTTTTTTAGATTGTACGTCGACAACTTGAGTATATTCATCATGACTCCAATATACCTGAGCCGATAAGATAAGATAAGAAAACCGTGCGAGGAATGGATACCAGCCTTAAGCGACTCAAAACGACCAGCTTGGAAGAACTGACCGCTCTGATACCACTTGTTGGTCCCGGTTTATAAGAGTAGACATAATGTCCAAATCAGAAATTTATTTGTTTAATTCGGTATACTTGCACTTATCCAAGCTGATGGTGACGTGTCAGCTTGGTTTGTCAAATCTTTGTTCAAGTACTTAAGGTCAATATTCGAAGTATACTGCAACACTTGAGTGTTGTGTTTTAAATGGAAGTAAACTAACAGTATAAAAGAAAGCAACAAATGACAAACGATATATATTGGTTCGGACCAAAATGTCCTACGCCCACTCTTCAGACCTAAGTCTGGTAATCTACTAAGCTTAGAACTTTACAGGTGCTCCTTGACGGCAGATTGTCCTTAAAAGTCAGAGTACAAGGCGTACTTGACAGTTGTAGTCTTTCTTGGAGAGAAAGACTACCAAGAAATAACTCAAGAACTCTAAGATTCCGAGTCTCGTGTTGTTAGGAATATTGTTAGATATTATAAAAACCGTTTTGATTGTAATTGATTCATAATCTTAGGATGATATGTTTTGGTGCATCAAAGCTCTAGCAACTCAGTATCGAGTCGATTGTAGAAGTCCTGTATAGGAATGCGAAAAGAAGAAAGGGCCAGCAATGCGGAGGAACATTACAAGAATGCTGAAGGAATAACTCCAGCGGAATCCAAAGGTCTTAGCTCAAACTGCTGAGATACCACCCGCGTGCTAGAAGCCACCAAACAACAATCAACAATCAAGAAAAGATACAAATTCGAAGATCAGACGGATCACAAATCACAAGAAAACCCGATGAAATAGAAGATAGAATAATTATGATACACAAAGCAGGGTTCAGACCTACGAAGGATCCGTTCTGACAGAGACGGCTACAAATAGACGCTATGCCAATTAGAGACGAGGAGACATAAAGAGTCTCTCTGTCCACTGCAGAAAAATGAAGAATGCAGATAGGCTAGCATTGCCTTTGAGTCTAACGGATAGGATTCAAACCGCCGTTTGAATCCTCACCTATAAATAGGTGTCATCCTTAATTGATTCAAAGGTTTGCGAAGCTCTACACTAAGAGATAACAAAAAGAGATCAAATACATTCTCTACATCATGCGAACACATCCGAGCTAAGCTCTTGACTGAAGCTTTTCATTAGCTTTTATCTCTAAAGCTCGAGACCTGTGAAGTTAAGCTTCCGTGGTTATTTAGGGATTTTTTCTATTCTGGAAAGAATCTAGCAATCACGATTGCCGTACAAACGTGATTCTTACGGGTAACGCCAACACAAGGATAAGATCTGGGAAGAACTATAAAACTCCTAGCAGTCGACGTCCAAGGAGAAGGGAGGTTTGTCCTCACTCTACGGAGTGACATCGGTTGAAGATTGGAGATCGAGGTGCTTGAAGGTGCGCGCTGACCAGATGGAGGAGCTGCTCAACGTTAGAGATCAGGCCTGACCTTGTACTCATTCTTCTAGTGAATTTTCAATTGGAGGACTGAAGAGTGGACGTAGAACAATTTTTCGAACCACTATAAAATCCTTGTGTCCTTTACTGCTTTATATTGTTATAATCTGCGCATTCATATTTGAAACTCAACACATCATGTGTTGAAGTATAAACTGCAATATTGAATTAACGAATATTCGAGCTAAAACACACTTGACAAACACTTGCTAAGTCGAGACCTTAGCAGGATAAATGCAAGATTAATTTAATACTTCTGCTGCATACAAAACACTCTGATCGGGGACCAACAAGTGGTATCAGAGCGCTTGGTCTTTACACACTAGCTGCTTCTGAGTTGCTTAGGACTAGATCCAGATTTTCCTTGCATATCTGTGTTTCTGTGTTTAGCTCAGGTTTGAAATAATGGTGCGCAACGCGAAGCTTGCAAAGTTCTCTCCAGAGTCCTACTCTACCTGGAAAAAGAGGTCATTGATCACTTTGTTGAACGTGCATCCCAAAATGAGACAAGTGATCGAAAAAGGACCGATTAAAATCTAGAAGGTAAAGACAAGGGTCGGAGAAGACGTAGCAGGACCAGACGAAATGGTAGACAAGACATTTGAAGAATGGACACAAGAAGAGCGAGCACGTGATCAACTAAATTATGTAGCCATGTATTTAATATTAGGTGCCTTGTCTCCTACATTAATGGCAAAAGCTCTGGAGTACGACAATGCCAAAGAAATGTGGGATTTTTTTGGTACTCTAAGCAAAAAAATAGATCAGATGAAAAGAAACAAGCTACAACAATGGGTAGACAAGTATGAATCTTTTCGATTGATTCTAGGTGAAACCATCAAGGACATGGAGGACAGATTCAACAACATTGTAGCTGAGTTAAAGAAACTGGGAAGGACGTACGAGCTCCTCGACATGAATTTAAAGATTCTTTCAAGACTACCAAAGGATGATTGGTTTGTCAAAGTAACCAATCTAAAGGAGAAAGATCTATCAGCGATCAGCACCAAATAAGTCTTCGCTCAACTAAAGGCCCATGAATGGGAGATCACACAAATCAACAAATACGAAGCTGTTTGTGCTGGAGTAATCACTTATGAACCAGTCGAGGATGCTGCATTCTTCGTGAAGAAAGACGAATAGAAGTGGAAAACAAAGAAGCCATTCCACTCAGATCGACCAGCTCAATCCAGTTCAACAAAGGAGATCCCTTCCACCAGCGAATCCAAAATCAAAGAAGCGGAATGCTCAGTCAGCAAACTGGAAGAACAGATGAAAAGGCTGCAGAAACTACTGATGAAAGCCAAAGGGAAAAAGTAGGATTTCCAGCAAAGTCTACCAACATACAACAGAAATGTCAAGAAAGCGCCATGAACATGCTACGAATGTAATTCCAAGGATCATCTGAAGTTTAAATGTCCACGAGTAGATCCAGAAGAAAGGGAAAGACTGAGGAAGCTGTTTGAAAGGCGAGCATCAGAAGCTGTCACCAAAGCACTGTTGACAAGGACGGAAATACCAGACATCCTAGATTATGACGATGAAAATTACTCATCAGAAGATGAATAGGATGCTCTCATGGTGTTCATGGCGAATATCAACGAAGAGCAGCCAGAAGAATCAACTCTAGCTGCCGCAGGAAACCAGGTAACATACTCTACTATGTCCATTACTTCTACCTTTGATAACATGCATGATACTGCTGATTCATATTGCTCAGAATCAGAGGAGATAACTGTAGAATATTTTTTGAAAGAGTTTTAAAAAAATTCATGCACTAAAGGATATTTTAGTAAAATAAAATTCCTCTCTAAAACCTCAGCTTTCTATTTTGACCAATGAGATTTAAAAATCTAGGTCAGCAGACGAGGAACTTTCAAAATTGAAAACTGAATTCTTCTCCTTGAATGAGAAATTTAGCATTTTAAAACAAGAGAATGAAGTTTTGAAAAGCAATAACTCCGTGCAAAATATGTATTGATGCAAATTTTCAAAAAGCACGAGAGATTTGAAAGATATTCTAAGTGTCCAAAAGAAGTTCGAAGAACTTCACTGGAATAGGCTTTGAGAGAGAAACGTCTTGCAATGCTGAATCGAGCAAAACAAAGAAAATTGTTTTTGTCCCAGCAACCGGGAAGATTCAGCAAACTGCTAGAAAAGAGAAGAGTAAAATTCTTATTCAACTGCTCAGCAGAAATGCTGGCAGACTAACATCCCTCAGCTGTCTGCTCAGCAAAGCCTTAATTACAAGTTTGCTGAGAAAAGACCAGCAAAGTCTGAGTATGTAACCCAGCAGACTGTTCCATCTGCTAGAAAGGTTCATACAAATGCTAGCAAGGCTAAGCAATCTGTTGAGATTGCAAGGAAGCCAGCATTCACTCCAAGTATGCTGCCCATCATGGTTTTACTTTATTTCAGATGGACGTCAAGAGCACATTCCTGAATGGTGAATTAAAGGAGGAAGTCTACGTGGAGCAACCTCCAGGATTCGAGCACAGAAACAAGGTGTACAAACTACGGAAAGCTCTCTATAGTCTGAAGCAAGCCCCAAGAGCTTGGTATGAGACACTATCATAGTTTTTGCTTAAGAATGGATTCAGGAAAGGGAAGATCGGCATGACACTATTCTTGATCAAAGATGCTGAAGACATTCTACTAGTCAAATCTATGTGGATGGCATCATATTTGGATCAAGAAATCTAAATCTCTGTGAGAAGTTTGCGCGACTTATGCAGACTAACTTTCAGATGAGTATGATGGGAAAGATGTCATTATTTCTAGGTCTGCAAGTTCAGGAATCCAGTGATGGGATATTTATTCATCAGATTAAGTATACCAAGGATCTCATCAACAAGTTCCGTCCAGAGAAGACGAAGACACTGCGGATTCCAATGAGCACTGCCTGTCAAATTTCAATGGATGAAGAAGGCGAATCCGTAGACCCCACAACATATAGAGGAATAATTGGCTCCCTGCTATACTTGACAGCCAGCAGACCAGACATATCATATGTTGTAGGCGTATGTGCTAGATATCAAGAAAATCCAAAGAAATCACTAATGGAATACGCACGAAGAATTGTCAGATATCTAAAAGGAACAAAGTCGTTAGGAATTTGGTAACCCAGAGCAGACGATCTCACACTCGTAGGATATTCAAATTTTGGAGGCTGCAGAATCGACCGAAAGAGCACGAGTGGAACATGGCAATTCCTCGATCATAAGCTGATAAGCTGGTTCAGCATGAAGCAACCCTCCGTAGCAACATCCACAACAAAAGTAGAATACGTAGCTGCCACAAGCTGCTGTACACAAGTGCTGTGGATTAAGCAACAACTTCAAGATTATGAAGTCAGCACTGATTGTGTTCCTATATATTGCAACAACAATAGTGCGATGTGCATCACAAAGAATCCACTACATCATTCCAGGACAAAGCACATCGATATCCGACATCACTTTATTCGAGATCATGTTGAGAAAAATGATATCTCCGTGGATTATATCAGAAAAGAGAATCAGATAGCAGACATATTCACCAAACCTCTAGCAGATAACAGGTTTAAGGAGCTTTGTCTCAAGCTTGGTCTATTGGAATTAGATGAGGTTATGGAAGAATGAGTCCCAGCTCTCATTCTATTCTTGGTTTTTTTCAAGATTCAGAATTCTATAGTCGATTGGATTTCTTGAGGATTATGCAAAATAAGAGTGTGTCCCAGCTCACGCTCTTCAGAAAGAAAACATCGAAATTTTGACAGATTGTTGAGTCCCAGCTCTCAGCAATCCAAATGATTGAATATGGAAAAATATTGATTCCAGCAGAATAAGTCAGGAGATTGCTGAGTCCCAGCTCTCAGCAGAAGAAAAGAGACTGCTGAATAAATATATGATGAATTAATTTTGGAAGTCGATCAGATATGGGAATAAATACCGGGATAATCAACCGACGTATCAATCGGAATCATCATCAATGACAAAACAACGATACATATTCGCTATTATTACTGAAGATCTCGTTTAAGGCTCGAGACGATTAATTTCTAAAAATAGTCGCCACATGGAAAGTCATTGCAAAACTGTTGGTTCCCTAGGCAAACAAAGTGATTAGGAGAACAAGTCTCTAGGAGGGGTTACATCTATTTAAGAGAGCTCGTCTTCCTTAAAAAATCATATCCCAAAACCTCAAAACCCTAGATCTATCACCTGCCTTTCACTCCCATTTTTTCTAATCCCTGCTCGAAGAGATCAGAAATGTCGTTCTTTACTATCTCACCAAAATACCTCCAAAATGTGTTCGAGCAACGTGACTTGGAAGTCTCCAAATTGAGAGGAAGAGTCATAATCTTCACAGAGATCACATCTAAGAAGATTCTCTCAATTCTCGGTTCAGCTTGGACGATGAGATCTCTCATATTAAAACCGAATGGAGATAAGAGGTTTATTCTGTCAGGCCACGACAGTTTTCTCGTTGGAGAAATATAAATTTGTCAGGTGGGTCTGAAGATGGACATTCCTTAGTCACAAGAGGTTGGGAATTCCTAAGGGTAGGGAATCCCATACTTAGTAGAACGTAAGACAAACCTTCACCAACTGCCCAACCGTTGATTCATCCATATCAGAAGGAGAGATCCAATCACTCACAGTAAAGCTGGTTACTTGGGATCGTATATAGGAAGTTTAGTTTGGGAATTCTCTTAAAACCTTACTACTTCCATATCTTCTGATTTTGAAATTTCTTCTGCGCTACACTTTCTAAGATTTTCAGAATAAACATCAATGGTGGAATCTTCCAACTGCACCAGTTCCCCTGCAGAGTCATCTGGACGGCCCAACATGCCCAAAGAGCCAGAACAATTCCAACCGACGTTCACAGGCATCTACAGGACAGAGGATATTGATGAATCAATTTCTTACTATCGTCTAGTTGCCATAAGTCATGGTAAGAAGGCCGGTAAACTCACCTACGAGCAGATGAGAGCTGCTCAAGTCAAGAAGGATAAGATATTCTATGAGCTGTTATTCCAGAAGCACTGGTGTGAAGATCTCATAAGTAAACTCGAATGAGAGAACCTGCTGAGATATCTATTTGCGGAACCCAAGAAGTTTTGTCTGCATATAGTCGCAGAGTTCTTTGCTCGTGCAGTAGTTGGTATAGAAGAAAAGTCTTTCACTGCAAGTGTTTTGGGTACCCAGATTGTGGTAAGCCCAGAAGTCTTGGAGAAGAAGTACAGACTCCGGAACAATGGTGAAGACATAGCTAATTATAAAATTAATGATGAAGCCGAAATGGAAAGAAGATGGTTGCAATGGAAGACAAAAACCTTCAAAGAGCCATGGAAGATAGCAACACCACTAAGGTCTCTGGAAGAGCCAATGAAGAGTTTAGCACAGGTTGTCGTAAGGATGTTAGTAGGCAAAGTTGGTTCGCTTTCTGAACTAAGTTCTAAGAATTTTTTTGTCATGATGGCGATTGAGGATTAAATTCGTGGAAATTGGGCGAAGTTCAGCTACACCAATTGGCTAGCGTATGTCTACAAAAACAAGAATGTGAAGAAGGATCACACATTCACTTAAGACATGGGCTTTGGACTGAAGATAAGCCATTTTTTGGAGGGAATCATACCAGAAGGAAGACGCTGCCGCGGTGAGGATTTGATCTACTCCGACTACATACCGCCAACCAGGACACAACAACCACCAAAGAGTTTCAAAGATCCATTGATTCCGAAAGGAAAGAACAATGTCAATCCTGATGATCCATGCTCTGACGAAGAGGATCCCAAACCAAGGAAATGTTGTCATGCCTACTACAGTTCCGCTTACAGCCGAGGAAGTTGAAGAAGAGAGGCGAAAAGCAAAATAGGATGCCCTGTTCACTGAACTTGAAAATTTGGTCGACAATGCATCACAGGAAACTGGTCTACCCTCTGAGCCGTTCATTGTGAAGAGAAGGCACTCACAGAGAAGCCCTCAGCAGAAGAGGAGGAAACCAGCAAGTGATGACGAACAGATCAAAAAAGAAGGGCAAGCAAGGCAGTTCGAAAGGAACAACCATTATGATCAGAGTGCCCGAGGTAGATACTTCTCTACCAATCCCTGATGTCAGAAAGGAAACAATGAGCGAAACCATAGATAAAACTACGAAGTGAAGGTTTGAATTTTCCGGTGAGGAGGAATCACGGGAAAAGAGGCAACGACGGATAGCGCTCCAGGAGTCTCGTGAATAGAGAGATTATGACAAGTTCAGATTGCAGATGACTCTTGATAAAAGAGATTCTCGCTATGAAGAAGTCATGGAAAGCTACAAAGAGCGCAACACCAAGATTCAAGCTGGAGAAGAAATTGGTCGTATTACTCGAAGGGATATTGCGAAGGCACAAGCCGAAAAAAGGGAAAGGCATGGTCACATTTGCTGAAGATGTCGAATCGGCTGCTGATCTTGAACGAAGACAGATGAAAGAAGCTGTTAAAGAATCAAGAAGATTGCAAACTCCCACTCAAGGAGAAAGGAGTTCTGACGTGATAACAATTCATCCCGCCACCGATCAAAGGGGAAACGTAAGTGCTGAAGAAGTTTCTGAAAGAAGATTGATACAGACTGCTGTGCAAGAGGGAAGCGTGCTATTGTTGAAACTAGTCAAGCAACAGAATAACTGGCTGCACAAGGAGGAAGCCAGGTTGTCACAATTATGTCAGAAGCCGATCTGGTGCAAGAGTCGGACCATATTCCGATTGCAGATTTAGGAGATAAGGTAGCAGAGAAGGAGAATGCTAGCCTTAGGGAAAACAAAGAGGACAATGGTTCACAGCAACCAGAGGTAGCTATTACAGACAACGTTCAGCAGCTCATTACAACCACCGAAGGAGGAGAAGCTGAGGCATCAACTGCTGAAGAAACATCAATTCCTAAAGAATCAACTATCTCTGAGGATGATGAAGCCACAATGAGAATATGATATGAGGAATATCTGTGTATATTAGGAATTGAACCATCAAAAGTTCCAGGATGGGACAATGCCGTGGATACTACAAGTGTGCTCGAGAGAACCGTTGAATCCATATGGCAACAACACATTTCGATTCCCAGCTCTCCAGAAGTTTCAGGTATATCCTTCAGTGATATTCCAAGCTCTAATGATAAGGAAGATGCAGGAACTGTCACAGATGGAGAATCTGCATTCCGAGAAGAAACTCTACGAGTGCCCATGAATGGACTACCTGATAGGAACTAGAAGGCAAAGAGGATTGCAAAATGGTGTCATCTTGTCACGGTAAAGGATGAGGAGAACAATGATCTCATCTCCTGGGCAAAAGAAATTGGCAACTTTATAGAAGCTCAACCTGCCGCAGAAGTCGAGAATTCATATTCTGCCGAACTACAAGGCGAGTTGTCCGATCAAGATTGGTTGAGAATAGAGTTCAAGAGATGGCGATTCTTTGATTACGCCACTCATGAACTGCATTATGAGGACTGCTCAATTATGATGGCCAGGATGGGTCTCAACTACAGGAGGAGTGTAGAAGAATGGGCAGACGATTGGATGGATCAGACATCCAAGCGACAGTATACGGAGAAGCAAGTTGCTGCAAGGCTTCAAAAGATCCAGGCTCACACAGCAGCCACCGGAGATCGTTCGCTGCCACCTTCTGAATATGCTGTTTGATAAACACTCACTTTGTGCATTTTACTGATATAGATTAGCTCGCTTTTGACCTCAGATTGGATTGTTATGTGGTATTTTCATGCATTATTTTTATTCTTTAAGGAAATATTACGTTTGGTTTGGTTTGTGGTTATTTATGCATATTTCATGCACAATCGAGTTGTTTACGAGATCTAACCAAGTACCCTGGGGCCAATCGATGCTAACTTGTATCGGGAAAAGGAAGAAGTCAGAAAATACTGAAGGTCACGCTGAATTCACGTTCGTGACGATATCGGCAACCCAAATGACACACTCGGCGATCGCCGAGTTTGTAGATGGGTCGCCGAAGTGGGAATTTTGTTTTTGTCCCACGGCACGAACTCGGCGACCGAAATGACACACTCGGCGATTGCCGATTCCGTAGATTGGTCGCCCAGTTTGAGAAGTTTTCATGCTGGTTTCGAAGCGAAATTGGTGACCCAATTAACGTACTCGGCGATCGCCAATCGGGTATGTTGGGTCGCCGATTTTGATGCATTTTGACGAATTCTGACGAATCTGAGGCCCAAAAGCATATCTTCCCAAGATTTGAAGATATCCAAGTATAAATAGGACTTCCCAGGACCTAAAAAAGGTTCCTTCACATAATTTTAGAATAGAGAGAGATTGGAAATCGCAGGGGAACAGAGAAAACTTGAAGAGCACTCCAGAAATTGAAGATTGAAGATCACGGGTTTTTGATTTTTATGTTCTTCGTTTCTATGACTTTTTATTTCTCTGTTTTCTTAGAACTTAGCATGATTGGCTGTGTCTTTTGTGGATTCTAGGGTGTGAAACATTATAGGTTTTCATTCAATATTTTATGTGATTTGATTGTCCTTTTCCATCGATGTTCTGATTTTATCTGGGTTTTCATTAATTACATGAGACTGGCCATTGAATGTGATTCGAATTGATAGTTTTTTAACCGAGAGGTCTAGGTTATCAATTGAGATGCACATAAATTGGATTTAATAGAACGATTGTCCGAGAGGAAATTGAACTTTTGAAGGGTTTAAAGGTTTTATCAAGAATAAAAGTCTTTTGTACGTCCGAGAGGAGCCACTAGTCTTTTATTTCCTTGTTATGGTTTAGACTCCCAGAGGATCACCTGCTAACACATTCGCGATTAACTCACGTTGTTGGAAATTAAATTTGGAATTGAATTACGTAAACGATTGTTTGATTATTCTTCAATGTGGTTTGCCCTGGAATCCTAGTTTCTCAATAAATTTTCTAAACTTAATAATTTTAATCGCTTTATTAAATATTGCTTTTGAATATTGCCTAGGAATTAATATACAAACTTATCTACCAATTTTGTATAGATAGTAGTACGGTATCCATGTGTTAGTGCTTGATTATACTTCGACCCTGCAATCTTTGATATCGATAAATTATTACTTGTCCACTGCAGTGGTTTGTACACTTGCAGCTATAGTGCGTTGCGAAACGCGCTATCAAGTTTTTGGCGCCGTTGCCGGGGATTGCACAAATTTATAATTAACACTAATTCCGATATTATGCTAATTACTCTAGACTTTGTTTTACGCATTGTTAATTTTTATTTTCTATTTTCTCTTATGTGTTGTTCACTGTGTCTGTTCTCTTGCAGGTAGTATATGCGAACCAGGTCACCAGGTCACAAGGTCCAGCTCTTGAACCTATAGATTCGGAGATCGAATCTACTTGTCGAAGGAACACTGCAAGGAGAAAGTTGGCATTTCCTATGGCTGATGATCAAGCAACGTAGATTGCTGAGCTGCAGAGGCAATTGTAGGAGATGAATCTGAGGTTACAACAGCAGAATCCTCCAATCCTGCCGAGACAGCCTACTATTGATGAGATGTACGAGCCTATGACTGATAGACATCGCCATGCAGATTTCGGGTTGAAGGTGGATACACCAAATTTTGAGTTAAAAACTGGATTGATTTACACGGCTCAACAGAATCAATTTGCGGGACTACCATCTGAGGATCCCGACGTGCACATCCAGTCCTTCCTATTGCTGTGTGATACAGTTAAGCAGAATCGGGTGCCGATCGACTACATCAGACTGCGTCTGTTCTCATTTACACTGCGCGATAGAGCCCTCTCTTGGTATCTATCTCTGGATCGCAGTGCAATCACCACGTGGGAGGAGTTGTGTAAATTGTTCTTGGTCCAGTTCTTTCCACCCAGCAAAACCATCAGACTACAAACTCAGATCTCTCAGTTCAGACAATTCGCTGGGGAATCAATGTATGAAGCATGGGAGCGTATAAGGACTTACTACGCTCCAGCCCTTTCCATGGATTTACTGAGAAGCAACAAGTATGTCACTTTTATGGGGGACTTGATGAAGAAACCCAGAAGCACGTGAGAGCTTCAGCCGGAGGATCAATTACTGCTAGACCTCCACAGGAAGGGTTAAAATTGCTAGAAACCATGGCGAAGAGTGAATACAACTGGCCAGCAGACAGGACGAATCGCAGGATAACAACAGTTGATGACACTGGGGATTTAGCCGCAAAAATTAAACTGATGAGGCAGGAGGTGGCTGCATCTACAAAATCTATGGAGCAGTGCCTCTCCAAGCTGGAGAACAACACACCTCATCAGGGACTTGATCAGGGAGTTGAGATGCAGATGGAAGATGCTAATTATGTAAATCAGAGGAACTTCCAGAACAACAGGGGATATCCGGCAGGGAACATGACTTATCACCCCAATAACAGGAATCACCCCAATTTCTCCTACGCAAATCCAAACAATGCACTGCAGCCCCCACCTGGTTTCTCTGCGAACAATGGGGCTGTGAACGAGCCTAAGGAGCCAAGCATGCGGAGCTTCTGACCCAATTGATCTCGATCTCTAATGCCAAGTCTGCGAAAATGGAAGGCGACATCTCTACGCGACAGACTGATATGGGGGAGATGGGAAACCATATTAAGTAGATGGATACACAGATCTCGCAGATTGCCAATGCGGTTGGCAACCACCACACCCCTGGACAATTCCCCAACAATACTGTGGTGAACCCAAAAGACCATTGCAATGCCATCACTACTCGCAGTCGTAGGGGATATGAGGGCCCATCTGTGCCCGTTGATATACCTGTGCAACCTGAAGTTGCACAGCCTGCTCCGGTTCTTCCTGAAGAAGAACGGACTCAAAAGAGCAAGGGAGACTGTCCTGAAGACAGTTCCAAATCAGCTGGTCCTGTTGCTGTTCCCTTCCCACAACGATTTGTTAAGAAGCAAAAGGAGGAGAGATATAAGAGATTTCTGGAGCATATGAAGAAGATCCACATCAACCTCCCTCTAATTGAAGTTGTGCAGGAAATTCCTGGGTACATGAAATTTCTGAAGGATATGGTTACCCAGAAGAAGCCTTTCGGCGCATTCGAGACTGTGAATTTATTTGAAGAATGCAGCGCCATTATTCAGAAGAAAATGCCGGTAAAAAGAGCTGATCCGGGCTATTTTTCTATCACTTGCGTGATTGGAGGGTAGACTTTTGAGAAGGTGCTATGCGATTCAGGGGCCAGCATCAATTTGATGCCCCTCTCTATTTTTTATAGACTCAGAATCGGCGACATCAAACCGACTACCATCAGACTGCAGATGGCTGACAGATCGGTAAACTACCCTAAAGGGGTAGTAGAGAATGTATTGGTGAAAGTTGGGGAATTTATTTTCCCAGCTGATTTTGTGGTCCTAGACATAGAAGGACCGAAATATTCCGCTGATACTTGGGAGGCCCTTCCTCAACACTGCTGATGCACTGATAGACATCAAAAAGGGAGATCTTACTTTGAGGGTAAAAAATGAGAAGATCACCTTCTCTATCTACAAAGCCATGGAGCGACATGATTCTGATGACTGCTATGAAGAGTGTGACATGGTTCAGGTTTTGTATCCTTATGACCCTTTTATTATTTCTTCTGATTCTTTAGATTATGGGGTGCAAAATTCTGTTTATTCCTGTGATGATCTATTTGATGCTTGTGATGAGTTGCTAGAGTCTGTTCTAGCATTAGATGATGCAGGTGTAAAGAGCAAGGTGGAAAGCGCTCACGTTTTGAAGCTAAGGAGCAAGGAGGAAGAAGAGGAAGCTCGCAAGAAGGGGCTGAAACATGAGGAGAAGAAAGAGCCACCTGTGCTGGAGCTGAAGCCTCTACCGGACCACCTGAGGTATGCATACTTGGGGGAAAATGACACTTATCCGGTAATCGTATCTGCTACCCTATCTACTAGTCAATTAAATAGATTACTGAGGGTATTGAGAGACCACCAATCTGCTATTGGGTGGTCATTATCTGACATCAAGGGTATTAGCCCTTTAATCTGTATGCACAGGATTTTACTTGAAGACGGATACAAGCCTAAGGTGCAACCACAACGAAGGCTAAATCCCATCATGCAGGAAGTGGTGCGGAAGGAGGTGATGAAGCTTTTGGATGCTAGCATGATCTATGCCATTTCAGATAGTGAGTGGGTGAGCCCCACCCAAGTGGTGGCCAAAAAGGGGGGAACAACTATCATTAAAGACGAAAGTGGTCAAGAGATTGCTCACAGGCCTGTTACAGGCTGGAGGATGTGCATCGACTACAGAGCACTTAACAGTGCTTCACGTAAGGACCACTTTCCCTTGCCTTTTATTGATCAGATGCTGGATAGGTTAGCAGGGTAAGAGTTTTATTGTTTCTTAGATGGTTATTCTGGATATAACCAAATAGTGATAGCCCCCGAGGACCAGCATAAGTCTGCTTTTACATGTCCATACGGTATATTTTCTTACAGACGCATGTCATTCGGTTTATGTAATGCTCCTGCTACATTTCAAAGATGCATGATGTCAATTTTTAATGGACTTGTAGAGAATATTATGGAAGTGTTTATGGATGATTTTTCAGTGTTTGGTCATTCATTCGATAACTTCTTAGAAAACCTGACTACTGTCCTACAGCGCTGTGAAGAAACTAACCTTGTTTTAAATTGGGAAAATGCCATTTCATGGTACGAGAGGGCATAGTCCTCGGTCACAAAGTTTCTGCTGCAGGTTTGGAAGTGGACCGCGCCAAAATTGTGGCGATCTCAAAGCTACCACCGCCCACCAACAAGAAGTCAATAAGGAGTTTTCTGGGTCATGCAGGCTTCTACCGGAGGCTTATAAGGGAGTTTTCTAAAATCTCTAAACCTCCTAGTGCTTTACTCATGAAAGATGCAAAGTTCGTATTTGATGAAAATTGTTTGCAGGCTTTCGAGAAACTGAAGCTGGCCCTGACGACCGCCCCAGTTCTCATTTCTCCAGACTGATCCGAGCCTTTCGTATTGATGTGCGACGCCAGTGATACGACAGTTGGAGTTGCTCTGGGGCAGACAAGGAACAAAATCTTCCGGGTGATTCACTACGCCAGCAAAACCTTGGATGAAGCTCAGGTGAACTACACCAAGTTCCGGGCATACCTGGTTGGGGCAAAGACGGTGGTTTATACGGATCATGCTGCGATCCGCTACCTTTTTGCGAAGAAGGAGGCAAAGCCGAGACTGATCCGGTGGATCTTGCTACTGCAGGAATTTGACATGGAAATCAAGGACCGAAAAGGCTGTGAGAATGTAGTAGCAGACCACTTGTCAAGGCTGGAGAATCCGGTGGAGGGAGATGACCCGAAGATCCGAATTACTGAAGTGTTTCCAGATGAGCAGCTGCTTGCTGTGAAGGAGGTAGATCCATGGTATATGGATCTTGTGAATTTCTTGGTTGCGGGTGTTCTACCACCTGATCTGACCTCTCATCAGAAGAGGAAGTTCTTGCATGACTGCAAGTTTTATTATTGGGATGAGCCATTCCTCTACCGACGATGCGCTGATATGGTGATCCGGCGATGCATCGGAATGCAGGAGCGGGAGAAGATAATGGGGGACTGTCATTTATCCCCCTACGGAGGCCACTGTGCGGCAAATAGGACAACCGTAAAAATCCTCACCAGTGGATTTTACTGGCCCACTATTTACCGCAACTGTCAAAGATTCGTGGCCATATGCGATAGGTGTCAGAGGATGGGGAACATCTCAAAGAAGGATGAGATGCCACGGAAGTTCATGCTGGAAATAGAGCCCTTCGACGTTTGGGGTATTGATTTCATGGGGACATTCCCTAAGTCCCATGGATATCAGTACATTCTTTTGGCTATGGATTATGTGACCCGGTGGGTAGAGGCTATCCCCACCATGACCAGCGATTCCAAGGTGGTGCTGAGGTTCTTACAAAAGAATATTCTGACCCGTTTCGGAGCACCGCGTGCACTACTGAGTGACGGAGGGTCACATTTCAAAAATAGATGGCTGGGGAATTTACTGGCAAAGTATGGAGTTCAGCATAAGGTCACATCTCCATATCACCCCCAAGCCAACGGGCAAGCAGAATTGGCGAATCGGGAGATAAAGCAGATCCTAGAAAAATATGTTGTTTCTAGGAAAAACTGGGCCACTAGTTTGGATGATGCTCTTTGGGCTTACAAGACTGCTTTCAAGACTCCAATTGGTATGTCGCCTTACCAATTGGTGTTTGGAAATGCATGCCACCTACCAGTGGAATTGGAGCACAAGGCGTACTGGGCAGTCAAGAAAATCAATTGGGACCTAAAGACTGCGTCTGAGCAGTGGTGCCTGCAATTGACTGAATTAGAGGAGTTCCGGGCTGAGGCATATGTGAGCTCCAGATTGTACAAGGAGCGCGCCAAGAGGTTCCACGACCGGCGTATTCGCGGCCGCAACTTCAATCCGGGGGATCAGGTACTCATTTTTAACTCTCGACTTCGACTATTTCCTGGTAAACTTAAGTCTAGATGGTCTGGTCCTTATATCATTGAAAAAGTTAATTCTAATGGCACACTAGACTTGATAGGATCAGATGGCACACACTTCACCGTTAATGGTCATAGGGTGAAAACTTATCTGCAATCTGAATCTGTGTCTGCCATTTGTGAACTTTATCTATCTGACCCATAGAGTGTTTCTGAGTTGTCTAGCTACAGACAGTAAATAAAGCGCTTGTTGGGAGTCAACCCAACCTATTTCTGGTTTTGTTATACAATTTTGGTCAATTTGGAGTCAGTATCTGTTTAATTAGTTTATTATGCTCTTGTTTTGAGTTGGTTTACCCCATTTTCCATAGTTTACGTTCACTTTTGGTTGTTGAGTTCATTGGGTGCAGGAAAGGAGATCAAAACGCGAAAATATGCTGAGGAATACAAACTCGGCGACCCACCTACACGATCGGCGATCGATGATCATGAACTTTGGATCGCCGAGTTCATCGTCAAAATTTTGCCAGGTTCGAAACAAACTCGGCGATAGGAAATCAACATCGGCGATCGCCGATGTTGCTGGTTGGGTCGCCGAGTTCGCCTTTTTTCATTTCTCTCTCGGCACAAACTCGACGACCCATTTACGAACTCGGCGATCGTCGATTTCGTAAACGGGTCGCCGAGTTCGACAATTTCAAAAGTTCCCTTCGGCACCATCTCAGCGACCCAATCTACAAAATTGGCGATCGCCAAGCGTGTTCTGGGTCGCCGAGTTCGTTTTAAAAATCAACAATTCGACGGTTTTTCACCATTCCCCCACAACTCCACCACCAAATTACAAAACCCATGAATCTTCTCTCCAAAAATTCGAACTCACCCTACCATATATCACAAATCCCTCTTGCACACTGCTCTCCCACATCATTAGGAAGATTCCCATCCGAGTGGTTCGAACGATTTCGCCCAAAAAGTCACAAACACCCAATTTCTAGGTTTTGTTCATTTGGTTCAATTTTGCTTCAATTTTTAGGTAATTCTTCCTCCTTTCGCGTGTTTATTGTTGTTTCTAGGGCTAATATATAGTTGTATTTACGATTTCAGTACTACATTGCATTTGGATAACCTTGGATTGAGTTATGTCGATAGAAAATTCTAGTATTTGCTAGGTTGAAATTGTATTGCTTCTATGAATTCTTATGGGGATGGTTATGAGCTTTCAATAGTCCACCCGGCATATGCACGTTAATGCCACTTTTATTTTTGTAGTTATGTGTTATGTTTTAGTTTGGGGGATTTGGGTGATTATTGTTCTCGAAAGCATTTTGAAGTATTGGTGATTTTGTTTCTTTTCTTTTGTAATTTTATGTCGAATTTGGGAGTTGAATGATGGGTTGCTTGGTTTCTTTGACTTCAATTGACATGGGAATCAAATGAGTGCACTTCTACTTAGTTGAATTTAGGGGTTAATCTTCTCTTTTAATTTGGTTTTGCTTAGTTGTAGTATTTGTGTATTCATATTTTGATATTGTTGGTTGATGCGTAGTTTTACTTTGTAGGTTTCAATGGCACCCCGACGTCGCCCCCAACCCTTCCATCCGGAAGCTTATGGGATTGAGGGTATACGGGGTGTGAATTTGCTCGAAAGGTTCAAGAAAATGGCTGAACGTGGGGTAGATGGAACCCCTTATGCGGATACTGACGCATTGAAGGCCATGGGGCTCCATGAAAACGTCAAAGAGTTATTCTCCAATATTGGTTGGAGCCCCCTCTTAGAGTTGGACGCCCCGACTTATAAGAAGTTCACCTTGGAGATTCTAGCTACTTTTGAGCTTACCACCAAGGGGCGGAGTACACCGGCAGGGGCCAAATTCAGGGCCGGTAACGAGGACAGGACCCTCACCTTCAAGCAAATCAACAGGGCCTTCGGAGTCCCCGATATTGGGGATTACACAAAGTCGCGGGGATTCGACAGCAAAGTGTTTTGGCCCCACATTTGTGCAGAGGGCAGTCCAAACTGGGAGTCCGACAAGTGCAAGGCCTCCATGATCCGGAACCCCGTCATCCGGATGATTCAAGCTATCCTGGCCCACACACTATTTGCCAGGAAGGAGAACATCTCCTTGAGGGATGTGGAGCTGATGGTTATCTACTGTATGCTGCATCAGGAGCATCTCAACTTCGTTCAACTGTTCCTAATGCAGTCCTACCGGATTTCGGCAGCCACGAGAGGGAGTATATGCATCATGGGCCTCTGGACCTCACTTCTTTACTCGATGGTGATTGACACCTCTAGAGAGCAGGCCGAGCCGGTGACAAAACTGACTCTGGCAAAACTAGTTGATCTCCAGTTCATCCACTCGGCGCACCCTCCGTATCTGTTCTGTCTGCGCAGCCCTCCATTCTTCCCACTGCCGAATCCCGAGCTCACTAATGTAGGGATTCGTCAGTACCAAAACAATTGGAAGCTAGAAACACTGGCACATCTGGAGGCTATTCAGGCCACTGAGGAGGCCCGCAGGCAAAATCCTAACCCTGAGTTCGAGGAGCCACATCAGGAGGATGCTGGAGCTAGTGAGCAGGAGACAGATCGTGAGCAGCACGAGGAGCAGCACGAGGAGCAGCCTCGCCGCAGGGAGAGGGGCGGATCCTCCCGACAGAGCCAGGGGGAGTCCTTGGCCTACTACAAGCGTCGCACACATCGTGTGGCGTTCGAGCACAGAATGAGCAAGCTGGAGCAGTAGTGGGGGGAATGGAACACCCAACTTCAGGCCATCGCAGCAGCCCATGAGACGTATGCCACTGAGCGCCATTCTTTTGAGGCCGAGCAGCATCAGGAGTGGATGGCCCGACAATCCTTCGAGGACCAGCAGCGCCAGCACTGGATAGCCCAGGAGCAGCACTTTGCGCTGGAGAGGGCACGATGGGAGCAGCAGTAGGCAGCTGAGGAGCAGATGCGCCAGTTCATGGCTCGCTTCCCGCAGTACTGGCCCCCGCCACAGTGAGATTCCATTGAGGTTTCTCACATATCTTTGTGATCTTTTTCCCACAAACTTATTCTTTCCTTTGTATCGAATAAGTTTGGGGGAGGAGGATGTGATCGGTCGATGTGTGTTTCTCCCTTTTTCTTTTCTGTTTCACCTCTAACTGCTTTAAGTGTACTGGATTTGAATTTGAGACTGTCGCACCGTGAACCATTTTATTTTCTTTTGGTTATTTGTTTTGCCAGAGTAGATTAGGTTATTTGAACTTGTAGTTGTTTCTTTTTCTTTTACTATTGGGCCTGTAATCGGGAATTCTGATATTGGAATGGAATGAAATGACTGGGTTATTTTATCTGCATTATTGATCAAGTTTATGATGACAACGTTTTCTTTCTCGTGAGACTTATACTGATAACTTGTACATAAATTGGTAAGGTGTGGACTGTTACGAAATTAATTTTGGCCTCTAAGATATGCTTATAGCCTGTGAGAATTGAGCCAGTGTTTGTTTCACCGAGAGTATGTCGTTGTACACTTGATCTCTAGAACTTGCTCTGGTTTCTTTCTCAAAACTGCATAGGAGAGTGTCAAGGATTTAGAAATGATCTTAGGCCATCGTTTCATAAGCCACAATGAACCCAAACACTAACCCGATACATACTCCTTTGTTAGCCCAGTTGAGCCTGAAAACCTTTCTTTCTTAATCCGGACGATAGGAGGTGTGGATGGAATTGTAAGGGTATCCAATAATGTTAGGTGGTGAAAGTAGAGTCTTTATATGTAAGTAGTCCAAACACTTTTGATGGACAAGTGTGTTAGTATAAGTACAGTGCACAATGAGTGCATCAGTATTTTTGAACAAGTCAGTGTAATAGTTCCAAAAGAATTGTTTAGAAAAAAAAATCGAGTAATGCACAAATTGTACATGGTATTTGTGTTGGTTTTACAGAGTGTGCATAATTTTCTGTTAAAATTAGTAATGCACAAGAGTTTTGTAGATGATTTTAGCATTGAGTCTGAATCCTATTGAATTACTCTTGATGGGATGCGTCTATTTCAGTTACTGTTATAGTTTTTTTTTTGTTTGAGTCAGTTGGTTCCTAAAGATGGTATGTGATGAGGAATAGTAGAAGTGAATGGAGTTATAAGGTTGTAAATTTAGTCACTTAGCCAAATTTTCCATACCCTTCACCAATGTGCCTACATTAGAACCAAAGATAAAGACCTTTTTGATCTTTGTCCTAGCACTCCCACAGTCAGTGGAGAGTTTAGACGATGAGCAAGCCTATGGTAGTAGAGTTGTACAGCTGACAATTTGAGAGTATACACTAGCCTTTCCTACAATTTGAGCGAAATATGAGTGATACACTATCTTGTGAGAAACAGACTTTTAGAGGCCAGGATTGAGGTTGTTTTGTTTGCACTAAACTGATGAGTGATGCAGTGTTGGTGTGGGAATCACAACCCCAATTTGTATCTGAAACAACTAATGATCAATTAATGCACCCCTCGTGTTTATCTTTTTCTTTTACTTGTTTTTCTTCATTGTTCGAGGACGAATAATAGTTTAAGTTTGGGGGGTTGATAAACACTCACTCTGTGCATTTTACTTATATAGATTAGCTCGCTTTTGACCTCAGATTGGATTGTTATGTGGTATTTTCATGCATTATCTTTATTCTTTAAGGAAATATTACGTTTGGTTTGGTTTGTGGTTATTTATGCAGATTTCATGCACAGTCGAGTTGTTTACGAGATCTAACCAAGTACCCTGGGGCCAATCGATGCTAACTTGTATCGGGAAAAGGAAGAAGTCAGAAAATACCGAAGGCCACGCCGAATTCACGTTCGTGATGATATCGGCAACCCAAATGACACACTCGGCGATCGCCGAGTTTGTAGATGGGTCGCCGAAGTGGGAATTTTGTTTTTGTCCCACGGCACGAACTCGGCGACCGAAATGACACACTCGGTTATTGCCGATTCCGTAGATTGGTCGCCCAGTTTGAGAAGTTTTCATGCTGGTTTCGAAGCAAAATTGGTGACCCAATTAACATACTCGGCGATCGCCAATCGGGTATGTTGGGTCGCCGATTTTGACACATTTGACGAATTCTGACGAATCTGAGGCCCAAAATCATATCTTCCCAAGATTTGAAGATATCCAAGTATAAATAGGACTTCCCAGGACCTAAAAAAGGTTCCTTCACATAATTTTAGAATAGAGAGAGATTGGAAATCGCAGGGGAATAGAGAAAACTTGAAGAGCACTCCAGAAATTGAAGATTGAAGATCACGGGTTTTTGATTTTTATGTTCTTCGTTTCTATGACTTTTTATTTCTCTATTTTCTTAGAACTTAGCATGATTGGCTAAGTCTTTTGTGGATTCTAGGGTGTGAAACATTATAGATTTTCATTCAATATTTTATGTGATTCGATTGTCCTTTTCCATCGATGTTTTGATTTTATCTGGGTTTTCATTAATTACATGAGACTGGCCATTGAATGTGATTCGAATTGATAGTTTTTGAACCGAGAGGTCTAGGTTATCAATTAAGATGCAGATAAATTGGATTTAATAGAACGATTGTCCGAGAGGAAATTGAACTTTTGAAGGGTTTAAAAATTCTCAGGTTTTATCAAGAATAAAAGTCTTTTGTACGTCCGAGAGGGGCCACTAGGTATTTTATTTCCATGTTATGGTTTAGAGTCCGAGAGGATCACCTGATAACACATTCACGATTAACTCACGTTGTTGGAAATTAAATTTGGAATTGAATTACGTAAACGATTGTTTGATTATTTTTCAATGTGGATTGCCCTGGAATCCTAGTTTCTCAATAAATTTTCTAAACTTGATAATTTTAATTGCTTTATTAAATATTGATTTTCAATATTGCCTAGGAATTAATAAACAAACTTATCTACCAATTTTGTCTAGATAGTAGTACGGTATTCATGTGTTAGTGCTTGATTATACTTGCAATCTTCGAGATCGATAAATTATTACTTGCCCATTGCAGTGGTCTGTACACTTGCAGCTATAGCGCGTTGCGAAACGGGCTATCACTGTTGAAGACTCTCCACTATTCACACAACAATTTAAATCTCCTGCCACTAGATGACAAATGGCCGCAGCTGAGGAATTCAACAAGAACAAGCCGCACGAAAGAGAGAAGAGGATAAGAGGAGAATGTTGGAATTTAAGGAAAGAGTCCTTACTCAACTTGCCAACAAATATTCCAGGATGAAGAGTGTTAGGCCGCCCTCCCTTGTTATTGAAGAAGGAGGAGAGGGAAGGGAGAATGCACGTACTGCAACAACTCCTGTTGATCAACCATCCACTTCTACTCAAGGATTGGTTATCGCCATCCCTATGCCTCCACCTAGAATCAAATTGTGCTATCGAAGGAACCCCAAATTATAACAATTGAGCCCTTGAGCTCCAGTACTTATCAGAGGGACCTCCAACAGTTCATCCATACAATGGTAGGACGAAGTATAGAAGAACAAATGGTACCGATCGTGCGCACTGAAGTTACCAGTCAAATGTCTCGAGCAAAAGACGAAATACTTGCTGTTCAACAAGACAACTTCGAGATCTTCTCCACCATAATTTTTGCTGCGATCAAAGAGGGGGAAGAGAAGAGGTTAGCAGAAAGGTTAAAAGGCAAGAAGACATATTTCGTCATTTTGAGGCTCGAAGACAACAGGAAGAAGAATTAATGAGACAAAGCAAAGAGGAGGAGAGAGAAGAACAGAGAAGAATTGAAGAGAAGGAGAGAATCAGAAGACAAGAAAGAGAAGCCGTCCTGGACAACTTCATGAAGATGACAATAGAAGCACTCAAGGATCGTTGCTTGAAGGCGAAGGGGCGAAGGGTTTTTGTGTTTGGGATGTTTGAGTGTCGTGTGTGAAGTGAGGGGGAGGGAAGGAATTTAAGCTAAAAACTTACCTGGCCCGCCGCGGGTCTGAAGCCTCGACTTTGATTGACGCGGGTCTGCGTTGATCAAAGTCGAGCAAAAATTCACCCGATGTGACTCGTCGACTTCGATCGATGTGGGTCTGCATCGGTTAAAGTCAACACCAATTTCCTCACTGTATGTTTAAACTGTACACGAAAAAAACTAAGGCAACACTCAATAACTCCTAGTTCGTCTAAAAATTAAAATTAAAAAAAAACTAAAACAA
This sequence comes from Plectranthus barbatus, assembly GCA_026898455.1. NCBI lineage: Eukaryota > Viridiplantae > Streptophyta > Magnoliopsida > Lamiales > Lamiaceae > Plectranthus > Plectranthus barbatus. Next base: position 94,030 of record JAPKLW010001743.1, on the reverse strand, counting down.
AAATAAGAAAAATACTAAAATCATATAAATCGTTGGGTTACCTCCCAACAAGTGCTTGGTTTTATGCCACTAGCTCGACAATACCTGTACTCATGGGCGATCCAAATAGTACACCTCCACGAAACCAATTTGAAGCGGGGTGTAATTCAGTTTCAGCCTCTGCCCATTGACCTTGAAAGTTGTGCCATCTTGACCGCCCAGTTCTACAACACCATTTTGAAATTGGCAGACCAAAGTGTATGGACCGGTCCATTTCGATTGCAGCTTGCCAGGCATGAAGCAAAGGCGGGACTTGAAGAGGAGGACTTTGTCGTCAGAGTTGAAGACGTGTTGGAGAATTCCTTTGTAGTGAAACCTCTTAGCATGCTTTCTTGTAGATGACATTGTTCTCGTATGCCTCCTCCCTAACATCCTCGAGCTCATTCAGTGCCATGACTCGATCAGCAGCAGTCAGTTTCCAGTCCAGGTTGAGCTCCTTTATTGCTCTCCAAGCCCTATGCTCCAACTCAACGGGAAGGAGACAAGACTTCCCAAACACCAGCTGATAGGGGGATGTCTCAATTGGCGTCTTGTAGGCAGTGCGATATGCCCACAACGCGTCATCGAGCTTCATAGGCCAATCCCACCTTTGTTTCACCGTCTTCTCAAAAATCTGCTTGATCTCTCAATTGGATAGCTCAGTCAGATCGTTCCCTTGAGGGTGATACGGTGTAGTGACTCGGTGCTTGGCTCCGTATCTTATGAGTAGGGAAGCTAATAACTTGTTGCAGAAGTGAGACCCCCATCACTCACCAGAGCTCTAGGTGTCCCAAACCTTGTTACCAGCTTTTGCAGGAAGTTGATGACGACCTTGGAATCATTCGTGGTCTTCGGGATGGCTTCCACCCACCGCGATACATAATCCATTGCTAGTAGAATATAGGAGAAACCATGGGATGGCGGAAAGGGTCCCATGTAGTCTATCCCCCAGACGTCAAATATTTCAACTTTTATCACGAGGGTCTGTGGCATCTCATCCCTCCGCGAGATGTTGCCGATCCGCTGGCAACTATCAAAACCTGTAATCCACCCACGACAGACCTCGTGGATAGAAGGCCAGTAGAATCCACTTGCCAGAATCTTGAAGGCAGTTCGGTTGGCTGAGTGGTGACCGTCGCTAGGAGAAGAGTGACATGCCTCGTAGATCTGCCACCACTCTGACTGGGGAATGCATCGATGAATAATACCGTCAGCACATCGCTGCCATAGGTAGGGATCCTCCCAATAATATAACCTGACATCATGCAAGAATTTTTTTTCTTGGCATATGGGGAGGAGTCTGGTTGAAGAACGCCAGTCACCAGTTAATTAGCATAGTCTGCATACCATGGTGTCTTCGACTCATAAGTCTCTCGCAGATCCTGGATGGTATAAACTGCTCATTGGGGAAGGTCTCTAGGATCTGTACCTGTTGATTGTCCCCCTCAATAGGCTGCTCCAACTGCGATAAGTGATCGGCGATCACATTCTTGCTTCCCTTTCCGTCTTGGATCTCCAAGTCAAATTCCTGCAGCAGCAGGATCCATATGATGAGGCGGGGCTCTGCATCCTGCTTCACGAATAGATATCTGATAGTGGCATGGTCAGTGTATACGACTATTTTCGAACCTATCAGATAGGACCAAAACTTGTCGAATACATAGACCACCGCGAGCATTTCCTTCTCAATGGTGGTGTAGTTACACTGCGCCGGGTTCATGCTTTTGCTGGCGTATTGGATAACATGGAAGAGTCTCCCCTTCAGCTGTCCTAAAACTGCTCCCACTGCGAAGTCGCTGGCATCACACATCAGGATGAACGACTCTCCCCAATCTAGTGATGTAAGGACCAGTGCAGTCACCAAGGCCTTCTTCAGTCTCTCGAAGGCCTGCAAGCACTCCTCATTAAACACAAAGGACACGTCCTTCTCCAACAGGTTGCACAGGCGTCTGGAAATCTTCGAGAAGTCCTTGATGAACCTCTTGTAGAATTCAGCGTGTCCAAGAAAGCTTCTGACTCCCTTGACATTTGTTGGAGGTGGCATCTTCTCAATGGCCGCCACCTTTGCTCTATGCACCTCCATTCCCTCGCAGATATCCTATGTCCCAGCACAATGCCTTCTCATACCATGAAGTGTCACTTCTCCCAATTGAGGCATAGATTCGTCACGACGCATCTCTCTAGTACAGTAGCTAGATTCTGCGAACAAAGATCATAAGAGCTACCAAATACTGAAAAATTGTCCATGAATACCTCCATAACCTCTTCGATCAAGTTGTCGAAGATGGCCATCATACACCATTGGAAGGTCGCCGGTGCATTGCATAGCCCAAACGGCATCCGTCGGTAGGCAAATACTCCGTAGGGATAGGTGAACACCGTCTTGTGCTGGTCCTCCGGTGCTACTACAATTTGATTATATCCAGAATAACCATCAAGAAAGCAATAGTAAGGAAAACCGGATAACCTGTCCAGAATCTGGTCAATGAACGGAAGTGGAAAGTGGTCCTTGCAAGTGGCGGCGTTGAGAGCCCGGTAGTCAATGCAGAACCACCATCCAGTGACAAGTCGTGTCGCGACCTCTTCTCTGTCATCCCTCTTTACAATTTGCATTCCCCCTTTCTTTTCTACCACCTGAGTGGGGCTGACCCATTTGCTGTCAGAGATGGGGTAGATCATGCCATGGTCTAGGAGCTTCAGAACCTCCTTCTTCACGGCCTCCTACATGATAGGATTCAATCTTTGTTGTGCCTGTCTCTTTGGCTTTACATCTTCTTTCAGTATGATCTTGTGCATACACAGTGAAGGACTGATCCCCTTGATATCTCCTAAAGTCCAGTCGATTGCGGACTTGTACTTCCTCAGGACTCTCAGTAGCTTCTCTAATTCAACCTACGTCAGAAAAGAAGACAGGATTACTGGAAAAGTATCATCAGAACCCAAATACGCATACCTGAGGTGTTCGGGTAGAGGCTTGAGGTCCAGGATAGGTAGATCGGAGTTAGAACTTTCCGGGTTTCCCTCAACTTTGATTGACGCTGATTCAACATCGATTGAGGTGCGTGATTTCATCGAGCTCCCTTTTCCACATCTCGCTGCCCCATTTGGCTCGTCTAAACCGTCGACTTTGATCTTTGTCAACTCTGTGTCAATCGAGGCAGAAGTTTTCTGTGCCTCGATCTAAGTCGAAGCCTTTCCTCGACTTCCTTTGGCGATTTTGCGATATTTGGGTGGTAACTTCTCCTTTTTTTCCTCCTCCATGACTACATCTACAAGTTCATCCTCAACTGCATCCAAATCTGAAATGGAAAACAACGAATGCCGTAAACAATTCTCTAAATAATCTTGGTCAAATGAAGAGAAGGGAGAGGAGAGCACCGGATCATAGCCGTTGATCATGTTGCATTCCTCCTGGTAGCTCCTGTCGTTGTGCTTCTGCATTGACTTGTAGATAGAGAAGGTGACAAACTCGTCATTGATGCGAAATATTAGTTTCCCATCTCGGATATCGATTAGAGCTCCCCCAATCTTCAGAAAGGGTCTTCCTAGAATCAATGGGATGTTGTGGTCCTCTTCCATGTCTAGGACCACAAAATCAAATGGTATGTTGAAGTCCTTAACTTTTACAAACACATCTTCCACGATCCCCCTTGGGTAGGAGACAGAACAATCCGCCATCTACAGTGAGATGGTGGTTGGCTTGATGCTTTCGATGGCTTGTCTTTTAAAAATTGACTACAACATCAAGTTGATGGATGCCCTTGAGTCGCATAAAACCTTCCCGAAGGTCTCCCCTCCGATGATGCAGGAGCGGGTCTTCTCTCTTAAGTGGCATCTTCTTCTGAATTACTGCGCTGCATTCCTCGAAGAGATTTACCATCTCGTGCTCCATGAATAGCCGTTTCTGAGAGACCATGTCTTTCAGAAATTTGATGTAGCCGGGCATCTCCTAGAGTGCTTCAACCAAGGGAATGTTGATGTGCACCTTCTTCATGTTCTCAAGGAAACGTGCATATCGCTCGTGCATTTTGGTCTTTGCGAACCGTTAAGGGAATGACATCGGCGACTTTTTTGGAGGTGGAACTGGCGTCGACTTCAACCGAGATGGCCCCGCGTTGATTGACGCTGGATCTTGAGTGTCTATCGTGTCCGAGCCTCGACTTCGATCGATGTGCTTGGCGTCGATCGAAGTCGAGAGCAAATATGTATCCTCTCCTTCCTTTTCGCCTTCTTCGGTCTGCAGTGGGTCTGCATCTGGATGTTTCAGCCCGTCTTAGGACTTACCCCCTCTCAGTGTGATTGCATTCACTTGGTTCCTTTGATTCTGATTTTTGGGGTTGACTTGTGTGTTGCTTGTAAGCTTTCCGGGCTTGTGCTGGGTTCCGAGGGCGTTGGCGATCTGACTGACCTGCATCTCTATGATTTGCATATGCTTCTCCACATGGTCTACTTTAGTGTTTACCCCTGAGATATCCTGATCCAGCTTGCCCACTTTATCAGTGGATCCTTCCATAAACTTAGCCAAAATCTCGTCGAGATTTGGCTTCTTCTTCTCCACCACTGCTCCATCTTGCACTGCAAATCCAGGTGGTGGATGCTCCAAAGCTTGAGGGTTCGCGTAGGAAAACCCAGGGTGGTTCCTAGCGTGATTGTAATTATAGGGCTGATTGTGCTACTGATATCCTCTGCGGTAGTTATTTTGGTAACCACTCCTTTGGACGAATTTCACATCAGCACAGTCCCCCTCAATCGGAGCCTACACTGGCTCCAATACAGCAACTGTCTGCTCCGCTTTCAGTGTAGTGAAGTCTTTTCGCAGATTCTTCACCTCAGCTGCCAAATCAGGTTCTTAGGCAACCTTCTCCACCACTTTCTCAACAGCCTTCACCGATCGATGACAAAATGAGGACCAACGTTGGTTATTGTTGGCCATCTTCTAGAAGAACTCCATGGTCTTTTTCCCGCTCTTTGTCATGATGGTGTCTCCAAGTGTGGCATCCACCAACTTAAAAGTCCTCTCGTTGAGCCCTTTGTAGAATGTCTCTTCCTGCTCTCCTAGCGGTATACCATGGCCCGGGCAGGATCTCAATTATTCCTTGAAACGCTCCCAAGCTTTGTAGAAGCTCTCGTCGGGTCTCTGGCCAAACCGGATGATTTCCTTTCTTCTTTGTCTGATGACGCTCGGAGGGAAAAAGTTCCCTAGGAATTCATTTTGCTGTTCCGTCCATGTACTAATGCTTTCCTTGTCCAATGCAGTAAACCAGGCATGTGCTTTATCCCGTAGAGAGAACACGAAAAGATGCATTCGGATGGCACTCTTGCTAACCCCGCCAATCTTGACAGTGTTGCAAAGCATAAGGAATTTATCCAGATGTGCATATGGGTACTCGGTTTCTCTCCCACCAAATTGATTCTGCTGCACCATTTGCACCAATCCAGTCTTCAGCTCAAAGTTATTGTCGTTGATGCCAATTCTGAAGTCTGTCTCCTTGAACTGAGGTTGATACCGCTTTTGAATAGCATCGTCATCCTCATCATCATCTAATCCCTCTGGCTGATCCTGGTCTTTATCCTCATCACCATCAGGAATATCCTCGAACAGTGGGTTACATCGAAGATGCCGGTTATTCTGATTTTTCCTCTCATGGTTTCTCTCGAGGTTCAGCTGCAGCAGTTGAGCCCTCATAGCTTGAACTTCTTGAACAAGTTCGGCTTGATCCTCTGGAGTAAGTTGTGGTGGAGGCAGTGGTACCACCGGTGGCACTGGTGGTGGTACTTCTTCAGCCATTGGTTGATTTCTTGAGCTTCCTTGATTCTTTCTTCGGTTCCTTCGGCAAGTAGCTTCAATTTTTGGGTCATACTCTATCAGATTCTTCCCCTTAGCTCTTGTACTCATACACTACCTATACAACAAAGGCGGTAGTGAGGTTAAACTGAAAAGAAAAACGAAACTACGAAAGAAAAATGAAAATAGAATAATGCGAAAATTGTCGACTTCAATCGAAGCTATCTTAAATCAACCGATGTGAATTAATTATTTGCATCGACCGAGGTTGATTAAACTTGCGAAATTTTACAGCCTAATTCAAAATTCCAAGCACATAATTAATAGTAAGGCTTAATCTATTCACTCCCCGGCAACGGGGCCAAAATTTGATCGCTAAATTATTTAACTAGCGATTTAGCTAAGCTAATAATATAGTGATGAAATAAAATTATCGAATCCCAGAGGAGAGAAGTAACGAAAAAATACTAAATACTAAATCAAAGTTTTTGGAATATTGTTTAGGAAAATAGAAAACCGAATTTTGTGGTTGAATCCTATAATTGAAATAAAGCTGGAAATCGTGAAAGGTTTTGAAATTTGAATATGAGAAACATAGATCTTAGGGTTTTCTACCTATAATGCCATATATGTATTTATAAACCAATTAATCAACAATTTTAATTCTTATCGTAGTGGAACATCAGGAAGCTATCATGAATTTTAGTTGAAGACAATTCACAAAGTAGATTAGTTAATTCTCTCTACCTTTTCAGTCTCGAGAAAATATAATTAACTCCAATTGTTCTACGTATTTATTCCTATAAATTTATTCCTTCTTTTCAGACGAGAAAAACAATTTATATTATGAAAACCATGTTCCATTGAAATTTATTACCTTTTGAGTCTCTAGATTTCAATTAAATGAATCCTAACTTATGGTCAGTAAATCAAGATCATAATAAGCCCTAGTTTTCATAAACTACGAATCAGAAAGGCAATTAATATAATTCAATCATACACATAGGCATAATATTCGAAACCCTAGAATCTATTAGATGTTTAGTTACGCATAGACATTAAAGGAAAAATCGTAGAAAGATTAAACCTGTAAGAATCTTGCATAAATAAAAATATGAACTTCAAACAGACTTGAGTTGTTGCCACAGTGCCCGAACGCAAAATAATACAAAGTACAATGATTGCTGCTATAGTCGAACTCTAGAAAATAAAACCTAACACATGAGACACACAATTTTCGAGTTTTAAAGGGTTATTTATAGTTGTCTTGGATATATCCTATTAGGCCTAGGAAAAAAGATAAGGATATATCTTATAACTTTAGGAAAATCCGCCAATTTGAGGTCGACATTGACCGACGTGGCCTCACATCGGTCGAGGTGGAGGTTCGGTTCGACCCGAACTTCGATCACTAGAATTTCATCAGTTTCAATCGACGCTCACCGGCGTCGATCGAAGTGGAGCTAAAACATGATGATCAATCCTTGCTCTCGACCTCGATCGATGCAATTCTACGTCGATCGATGTCCAGACTCTTCCTCGGGCTTCATTCTTTCCTTAGTCGTTTCACATCAAAAACCAGCAAAGTACACCATCACCAGCATCTAAAGTACAATAACCCTATCATGCATGCAAAAGTGAATAAAATGCTCTTAAAACACTAAAACACTAAAGAAACACATTGATAAGTTAGTGAAAATACGAACTTATCAAAGATCAGACGGATCACAAATCACAAGAAAACCCGACGAATCAGAAGATGGAATAATCATGATAGAGACGGCTATAGATAGACGCTATGACAGTCAGAGACGAGGAGACATGAAGAGTCTCTCTGTCCACTGTAGATGAAGGAAGAACGCATATAGGTTAGCAATGCCTTTGAGTCTAACGGATAGGATTCAAACAGCCGTTTGAATCCTCCCCTATAAATAGGTGTCATCCTTAATTGATTAAAAAGTTCGTTACTCTAAGAGATAACAAAAAGAGATCAAATACATTATCTATATCACGCGATCACATCCGAGCTAAGTTCTTGACTGAAGCTTTTCAAAAGCTTTTATCTCTAAAGTTCGAGGCCTGGGAAGTTAAGCTTCCAAGGTTATTTATAAATTCTTTCTATTCTGGAAAGAATCTAGTAGTCTCGATTGCCGTGCAAACATGATTCTTATGGGCAACGCCAACACAAGGATAGGTTCCGGGAAGAACTATAAAACTCCCAACAGTCTATGTCCAAGGAGAAGGGAGGTTTGTCCTCACTCTATGGAGAAACATTGGTTGAAGATTGGAGATCGAGGTGCTTGAAGGTGCGCACTGACCAGACGGAGGAGCTGCTCAATGTTAGAGATCAGGCCTGACCTTGTACTCATTCTTCTAGTGAATTTTTAGTCAGAGGACTGAAGAGTGGACGTAGAACAATTGTTCGAACCACTATAAAATCTTTGTGTCCTTTACTGCTTTATATTGTTATATTCTGCGCATACATATTTGAGACTCAACACATCTAGTGTTGAAGTATAAACTACAATATTGAATTAAAGAATATTCGAGCTAAAACACACTTGACAAACACTTGCTAAGTCGAGACCTTAGCAAGATAAGTGCAAGATTAATTTAATACTTTTGTTGCATACAAAACACTCTGATCGGGGACCAACACTTGTTCACTAAGGTGACACACGGAAAAGCTTAATTGCCTCGAATGATTTAGTAAGCTTAATAGTGATTAGCTTTCGCATACTTGTTCGGTAACTTCTTTCATCTCGATCTGTAGCTCGTATTCATAAGTTATAACCTTCTTCTATTGAAGATCCTCCTGTATTTATAGTTGTGAGGTAGAAGGTTTGAATCAAAAGTCCGTTAGAGACCAAATTGGAAGATGTCCAATTGGATGTCTTGCTGACAGCTGCACTAGGCGGGTAAGTAGTGCTTCTCCAGATGTTCCGCACTTACTTTGCCTTTTCTGACAGTGATAGTGATAATTCTCCTTTATGTCAGAACGACAGTATTCATTAGTTGTAGGAGTCTCGGACTGAATGTCTTAAGTATCAAAACTTAGAGTTTCATGCTAGCATACTTTAAGAATTCTTCAATCCTTCAAGTCTGTACTTTGTCAATACGTCCTCAAATGATTTTTCTTGTATCTTTGCGTTGGGACCTAGAATAGGAAGTTTATACTGGTGCTATCATACTTGCAAGTCCATACTGGTGACAACATCCTTCAGTATACGCGTGGTCCCTATACTAGTAAGTTTGGTGTATTGAGTGAACCATACTGGTTGGACCCATACTTGGCGACGACCAAACTTATCAGCCAGACTCTTATTCTCCCAGACTTGTGTGTTCGGCGCGAACCTCAGTTTGTTGAGTCTTTTGCGCATTCTAGACTGATTAGCTAGTCTACTCTTCAGATTAGCTCCAACTTACAACTCGATATTGATCCTATACAAGACTTTACATTTTCGACTATGCTGAAACTATCTAAGATGGCTTTTACATTCTTTGACCTACCAAAACTTACTAATAATAATATAAGAAAATTTCTAACAAATTTCCTAACAGACTTGTAAAGTTAGTAATTTGTTATACACCACAATTACACGACACGAATCTGTATGATGATATGGGCACAATCACGACACAACCCATTAAGCTCTAGGCATGAACACGACAGGAGTTATTAAGCTCTAAACATGAACACGATAACATCTGACACACAATGTACCATTTATACCCTTAGGATTAATAATTTTTGACACGACATGAACCTTCACGATAGTAATGTGTACAAACACGACACAATTTGTTAAGCTCAAACATGAATATGATAGTCTTTGACACAATAATGATCCGACACACACAAATTACCAGCCTAGTTGTGTATAATATTTTTCTAATGAAAGGTTTAGGGAAAAAAGTTATTGTTTCAAATTTAATGTGGCTTTGACTAAAATATATGGTATGTATACAAATATGGCTTAGTTAATCTCAATTTTACTAAATGTGTTATATGAATTTATATGTCAACATGAGATAATACAAATTTGTATTTAACATTAATTTATAATTTGAATTTTACTATCATAATGCTTATTTAGAAAACAAGATCTTCTAATATATGTGTGATTATATTAACCAATTTGATCACACATAAAATAATGTTCAAAATCAATTTTGAGAGATGGAACTGAAATTAGAGAAGAAGAATATATCTTCAATATGGTAAATAAAAATTAATAACTAGAGAAGAAGAATATATCTTCACTGAAATTAGTGATCATATATTAATAACTCCCCATATGGTAAATAAAAATTAATCTAGGCCAATTATTTTGTTAATCCAATATATATGATAATTTTGAATTTATTAGCTAATTAAGGTAATTAGAGTATCTTAGTAATTTTGCTTTTAAATTTGAGTAATCATCGTTATCTTCCTATAGATGTAAACATTTTCTTTCCTCATTTTCTCTCTTCTTACATTATAATTAAACAATTATATCTTTCTCGATTTAATTTTTTTTTATGAATTATATCAAGTTAAGCATATTTTTATGACGATTCATATGATATCCACATTTCATATATTCAATTTAAAGGATTTGCACAAAAATTAGGATTTTATATTATGCTGTTATATGTTCTTGTTAAAAATTACTATTTAAATTCCTACCTTATATGTTGTATTGATGAGTCAAACATCCCTCTAGAATAGTATGTCTAGCTAGATTAGCTTAAACTTGTAATGTCCTATATAGGAATTACCGAGTCGTAATAGTAGCTAATTACAAGCCTAAGGGGATTTGCTGGCGCATTCTTCACAGCAAATAAGCTTGTATGAGTTTTTGGCTAACACTCTTTTACCAGGAAAGCGTCTATGGAGGAGTTGACGAAGCTTATCAGTAAGACGTAACCAGTAAAGTGCTACCCATCCAGCTAGAAGACACACTAAAGCCACAACAAGCAAAGACTCTCTCAAGACCAAACTTTAAGTAAGGAGAGCTTAAAATCTGATGTATTCAAATGCTTAATCTGATAGGATCCTGTTAGTTGATGGATGAAGAATGGTAGCCTATGAACAAAGTTGACACGATGCAATGTGGAAATGAGACTGATACGGGTGGGAATTTCAAGGTACTCCACAACAATTCTTGAGCTCACACATAAGAGAATAAAACTCTTGAATATTGTTAAACTTAAAATTGAGTTAACAACAAAAATATAAAGCCCTATCTATAAGGTTCAAAACGAAAATCCCTAATCCTAATCTAACTAGGAAAATAAATCTGAAATCATATCAAATTAATCAAGATATACAACAAGTATATCTCAATATCTTTGTAATGAAAGAAAACTAATCATCTAGAAATAAAATTCAAAATTAATTAAAAGTAATCACTAAATTTGAAATTATTTTAGAATTAAGCACAAATGCCATTATTAAATTAATCTATTGTGGCCCAGTTTGATCTTCAATTTAACTTCAATTTCAATCTGCTGGATCTCCATCATGTTCGTCCCACGAATCAACCAAAAAATATTCAAACTGGCTAAAAAGAGCCATTCTCACACACGCAGTAAAAGTTCACCTACTCTGACAGAAAAGAAACTTGAAATTAGAAAAAGTGAAACTTCGACAGGACACGTTCCTTTGGTCTCACAATGGCTCCAAACGGCAAAGAGATTCAAACCTTCCAAGGAGCACCTATAAATAGAGGTTGCATTCCATCTTGAGAAGGTTATCGATTGAACGACAATATTCTTATTTTCTTGTTATCTCTATTTTCTTACTCTCTGAGTAATAAAACATCTTGGAGTTGTCACTCCTTTGGTGGCAACTATCATGAGTGTATACCAACAACTGACATTCTTGAGAGGAACTTAAACTCTCACATCCAGTTTGAAGGTAAAGGTGGTGTGCCCACGCTTCAAGCCTGAAGAATTTCTTGATTACAAAGGACTTGGCGAGCGCACTAGTGGACTGGTGGATGTGGCATTCACCAGCTAACAATAGATCATTGACATATTTGTAATTGATAGCTTAGTGATTCCGGATTGCGTGTCTAAAGAGAGGACGTGTGATGGTTTTGTATGTACTTCTATAAATTCTGGTGTTATTTACTGCTTTCTTTAAATTTCTGCACTAGATTTAAAAATCCAACACATAGGGTGTTGGAGTATATTATTGAAATTGGCTAAGTAATATATTCTACCAGCAAAGCAATAGAGTTTCTATACCTGAGCTGGTGCAAGAATCACCAGCTCGGAGGGCTCAACCTTGAAAGACTTCCGCCGCACCTTTGCGTAACTTTGATCTTGGGACCAACAAGTGGTATCAGAGTGGGTGGTTCTTAGGACTACTTATTCTGTTCCTTTTGACTGATCCATTTTTTAGGAATTTGGTTTTGTTGTTTTTTGTCCTTGGCAGTTCCTATGAATATCTCGATGCTTCCACCATAAGACGCAGAGAAATTCGTACCATGGAAGAAGAGATCTCTGATCCAGCTAAAGAACATCCATCCAAAGATGATAGATGTGCTGGAGACCGGACCAATAAAGATTACGAAGGTCAACCCTCATCACAGAGGAGATACAACCGGTCACTAGATAATAGAGAAGTCGTATGCTGAGTGGACAACAAAGGACAAGAAACATGTCAAACTTGACTCCATTGTTCATGAGCTGATTCTCTCAGCTCTCCCAGAGACCATGATCGAGGATGTCATTGAATTCAACAAGGCCAAAGAGGTCTGAGATCACTTGAGCAACTTGAGCTACCAGATAGACTAAATGAAGAGGAACAAACTTCAGGTTTGCGTGGATGATTTTGAATCCTTTATTATTCTCCACTAAGAAAGCATTAAGGACATGGAGACTCAGTTCAACTCAATAGTCAGCGAGTTGAAAGCCTTGGACAAGGTATACTCTGCAGCGGATCTAAATGCTAAGATCCCATCCAAGATTCCCAAAAAAGATTGGTTCGTGAAAATGACCACTAAGATCACATCCAAATGGTGAGCAAGAATGAAGCCATCAGGGCAACCATCAATCCGCCGGGCAAACACAACAAATATACTACTTACTTTGTGAAGAGGATCTCCAGAGTCAAAGGAGACCAAAAAAGTCATTTCACACAGGGAGACCAACAGGGCCACTAATGAAGTAAGCCCCTCCACTTCTACCTCCATCTTGAAGGTAGGAGAGAGTTCCATCTCGGAACTTGAAGAGTAGACAAGAAGACTCTCCAGATTGCTGGAGAAGGCAAAAGCTAAGACTGATACTCCTCAATCCGTCGAAGGAAGATTAGTCAAACGCCCCCAATGCACATGTAACTCTCCTAAACATTTGATGTTCCAGTGCCCTCGAGTGAACAAAGAGGAGAGAGATCGTCTAAGGAGGCTGTTTGAAATAAGATTTTCAAGATTTGTTGCAGCCATGCTCTTTAGGATGGAGGTCACTAATATTCTCGACCACGACGAGATCAGTGCTATCAGACGATGAGTCGGAGGAGGAAGCATTGTTGGCATTCATGGTTTCAATAAGAGAAGATGCGGGAGACAATAGATGGCATGCTTTGACTATTGACAACAAGGTAACAAACTTTTTACCTATCTCAACTATGTCAACATGCATTTTAGAGGACCCTGAGTCATATTGCTCCGACTCATAGGACATTTCCCTCAACTCTCTATCTTTATAATTCGCAAAATTTCATGATTTGAAAAATGTCTTGGCTCGCAAAAATACCTCACTAAAAACACAAGTTTTTGTTTTGACCGATGATGTTGAAAAATTGAGGCCAGTCAGTGAGGAGCTTGAAAAACTTAGGGATGAATACTCAATGCTTAAATTTCTAAACTTAAAAGAAGAGTGTGAATCCTTGAAAAATAAAAAACTTGAGCCTGAGTCGTCTAATTATTAATTATCTAGAAGCTCAAGAGCTTTAGATGGTGTGCTGCAGACCAACAGGATTCCCTTAGATAGATCAGGTCTAGATTTTAGTAAAACTGATTTGAGCAATCATGCATCTTCATCCAATGTTGACACTGGAAAAAATAATATTATTTATGTTAAAGCCAAGTCTAGTGATTAGCAAGGGCTGAAGGGAAAATGAGGAATAACCAATGTTGTACTAGCTAGGAGTGTGCAAAACCCGATCCTGCCCAAAAAACTGACCCAAACTGATGACTTTTGCGTCGGGTGTCGGGTGGAAAAACTTTACTAGACATAGTTTCGGATTAGGTGTCAGGTCTCGTCGTTTGGGACCATTTTGATCAACATGTCCCTATTGACCAAATGTCAGTTCGTATAGTCAGTTTTGCGAAGCAGCCAATAAAGTGGGCACTAGCAAAAAGTGCACCAGCTTAGCAAACGATGAAGCCAAACATTTCTCCTGGTTATCATCCTTATCAGAGACATTTTCTCATAATCAAAATGAGAAAATAGTTCATCCAAGTAGGGAGAACAACTATTTGAGGCTCAAGTCCAATCAAATCTCTCATTTTAGAACTATGAAGGCTAACCAACCTGAGAGAGGACTCACTCCTAGAATGCCACATGGTTTCCACTCCTATCTGGAACTCAAATTCCGAGGTCGAGAAAGGAAGTCATCTTCCGAGTGGATTACACACACCTGTGCACAACCCCAATCATCTCATAAAAAATCCATGAAATATTTCAAAAGGAAGAGAAAGGTTGTAGGTAAGAGCTTTAAGAAGCCTCTTGTACTAAATATTATTCGGGTTTGGATCCCCGTAAGGTTGATCCAACGTGCTAATCCTGTAGGACCCGCAGTTGATTGGGGACCTAGATTATTTTAATTGCCATGTAGGAATTGGTATTCTTGTGAAGAGTTGCGGAATAAAGTTGGGTCTCAGCTCCTAGATTTGGATTTGTTGTTAACATCTCAACCAACAATTGTTTATATCTGCTGACATTCTTACTTTACCAGGGAACGAATTGGTAAAAGTCTAACTACACTTGCTGGAAATAGACTGCTAGTGAGTAGCTCAATAGGTGAAAAGATGGATAGGGATCTCAAGCGGTACGCATCATTAATGAACGACCCTATTAAAGAGCAGTAAAAGGCCTCATTAATGCGCGCCACATCAGCATATCAGTGCTCTATATTCAAGGATCTAAAGTAAGACATACACCAAATTTGTTGAAGATCTGTAATGATATCCGAGCCATGAGTTATTATCCAAGGAGTAATTAAAGTCGAAGACCACCAGCTCATCTATTTCACATAAATATCTGCTTGTTGATGGTAATATCATAACTCATCACTCACTTATTTTAGTTATGATATGTATACTAAGTCCAAGCTCTTGGTATCTCTGACGCGCTGACAGAGAGAAGTTTAAGCTTCACGGTAGATCATTCTGAACGGGATGCCCTGAACCTTATTTGTAGTCAGCCGGTAGCAGATTATGACTGAGTCCAAGCTCTCGGTTATTATAGGACAAATTTCCGAAGGCAATTGAAGTCATTTATCCCGAAGGGAGATTAATAGAGCTTGTAGGTTTTTGTTCTCTATTCTAGATATGTCATAATCTATGCCTCACACAACTGCCAAATCTAAAAATCTAGATATTATGTTTCTGAGATGGTGGATTGTGAATCGAATTAATTGGCACATTACTCAAAGGTGTAACAGTTGCGCTAAGACATCTAACCATTCATTCAAATTCATTCATCTTCAATTTGTAGATTGAGATGATAACACTTAGGGTTTATAATCTATATAGAGGATGATCTCCAGCACTCAGTCTCATTCATCTCCATTTCCCTCTAGAATCAAAATGTCCACAGATAAACCTCCACTCTCACAAACTCTCCTCCCCTTGGAAAGAATCTTAGTTTCTCAAATCTACATTTTTAGCCTTCGTGCTAATTCTAAAGTTTCCTTGCTTAAAAAAATCATCTTCTCACATACATCTTTGAGAAGGAACCCTATACCAGTTTTGTGGATCCTATATGTCAGATTATGCCAATCCACTTCTCTCATCCCCCTCACATAAATATTAGCACGACTATCTTTGAGTCTGCGTATCATATTGAGGATGGAATTAAGATCATATGCTCTTGGTCGCGATAAGTCTTGGTCTCCTCCTGTGGCGATGATCTTCATCTCCCTGTCTCTTCTCATCCCTGCATCCCTCAAGACCGATGTTGCCAATGAAAATGAGGAAAGGGAAGTGACCTTAGGTTCTAATAATATGTCCCTTGTTCGCAGATGGACTTCCAGCTATCAGAAAGGAAGATGACTAGAGCACCAGTACAGGCTGAAGGGCAGTTGCTGAAGGATCAACTCTAGTAGATTTAGAGCTTATTGTCTAGCTTTCAATCTACTCTTGAGTTTGTATTACTTTATATAGGTTTATCTTGAAGGGTTTGAGTCTACGATGGACAACACGAGTTGCCATTAATTAAATACTTGCCAAGGATCGTTCTTAGGGTACCAGGAATAAATTTCAATTAAACAAATCATGCGAACCTATGCATGCTCCTACAAAATTAATTGCAGAGGATGGATTAGAGAATACCTGATTTCACCGTTTGATCTACAGATCTAGATCGGAGCTAATAACGATGAAATAACCTTAGATCTGAGATAGAACGCCGGCGATGGACAGTGTTTCCTACAGATCTGATCTTCTGATCTGTTCCCTTGCTCCTTGGAAATTTGGTGAGGATTATCCACCAAGTTGAATCCGAGATCCGGAGAAATCGATCAAGTTTCTCCCCCAGATAGCCGCCGCCACTCTCTCTCAATTATACTGAAAAACCCTAGTTTTTACAACTTAATGATCTGATAAAGAGAAGGCCTATATATAGTGTTAGGGTTTTGAGAAACCCTAACCCTAATGGGCTGTGAGCAATTAATGGGCCAGACCAGGGATCAGATGCAAATAATAAAGTGGGCCCTCTTTATTAATTAATCCTTCCTTGTTCAACCCAGAACATAATTAATTAATAAAACATTGTTTTAACCTTCACCACGGTAACAATGCTGACTCGCCCCTTTATTACCACGTTATTAGGAACGGGTTGCACCAAACTAACATGATCCACATATTTAATGTTATAGACATTCATTAATTAATTTTGCTTATGACAATCAGCCACAATTAATTAATCTCTTATTTCCTGAGTAATGCCACTCACCCTTTTTCACTTATGCATGAATTAAATAATTCAATCTGCAGGGTTTAGCATAATGAACCTTGTGAGCTCCTCAGGGAATGTCACCATCCTGAAACGGATATGCTTACCTAAACGTCCAGACTAAGCAGGCCACACACAAATTGCCAACACCCAAAATACGGGTATAAGAGTACATGTAAGACTCACCACCATGGTAAATCAAAGTGTGGTCAATCTGTGTGTGCCCCTTATCCTTCAGTTAGGTTTAAGATCATAGGAAGTATGTTAGGGATCTGGCTCATTCATATGTCAATGAGAATGGCACATCCCACTGTTGATCCCATCAATACATAACTATGTACCGACACATCAAGTAGCTAGGATAAGCCCACTTATGAACCGATGTGCCGCAGCTTAGACCGACAGCCTATCCAGGGACCGTCTCAGCTGTGATACTGTTTATATCTCGCTAGGTCAAACGATTCATATGATCCTCTGTGATCTCCTACACACCATATGATCATCCCTTTAGGCGAGATAATACGATATTATGGTTCGTTGTATGTTTGTTCTATCAGACAGCGAGTATTGTTGCGGCAACATATATGAAGACCAGTGTACAAAACACTTAATCATATATGCTTTCAGTATATAATCCCAACATATCTATGGATGGTTGTATCTTCATTCATGCATAACTAATGAAACAAAATTTCCTATGCGATCAAGCTTTTACGTAATCCCTTTTTAGGTCAGAAACTAGCAAAGAAAATTAATGTGACAAACAAAATAATCACTCTAAGTGGGAAGTTTGTGTATCTTAAACCATGTCAGGCCGATAAATACCTATCAGTCGACCCCGGCAAATGCCAATCATGAATCGAACTAGATCGAAACATTCAGCTGTCATTTTAATTTTTTTATGCCCTTTGATTAATCGAGCAATATCTCTCCTAGTTAGGGGGAAGAAAAACAATGGGAAGTTTGCCAACTTTAGAGAGGGTTTTACTAGTCAAAAAGGGGAAAATTGATAGGAATTATTGTTAGAAATTCCTATCTTATATGTAGTTTTGATGAGTCAAACATTCCACTAGAACAGTGTGTCTAGCTAGATTAGTTTAAACATGTAATGTCATGTATAAGAATTATCGAGTTGTAATAGAACCTAATTTACAAGCCTTAGGGATTTACTGGCGCATTGTTCACAAGAAAATAGGCTTGTATGGCTAGAGGATTACTAGCATGGTGCTTATCAGCAAGATGTAACCAGCGAGAAGGCACGCTCAAGCCGAGCAAGGATTTTCTCAAAACCACACTTTAGGTAAGGAGTAAAGTCTGATGTATTCAAAGGCTTGTTCGTCTAAAAAATCAACAAGCAAATATTCCTCGGTGTGGCTAAAAAGAATCGTTCTGATTGATGCAGTAAAATTCCACCTGCTCTGACAAAAAGGACACTACAAGTAAAAAAATGAGACTTCGACATGACGCATTCCTTTTATCTCACAACGGCTCCAAACGGTAAAGAGACTCAAACCTTCCAAGGAGCGCCTATAAATAAAGGTTGCATTCCACCTTGAAAAGGTTACCAATCAAATGACAATATTCTTATTTTCTTGCAATCTCTGCCAATTTCTCGAAAGCTACCATTTCTATATCCTAAAGCTTTTAGGCTGGTTTTATCAACTTCCCGTGTTCTTTCTTAAACACGAGGTGCTTTTAGAAAAAGCTATCTATACTTTCTTACTCCCTGAGTAAGGAAATATCTTGGATTTGTCACTTCTCCGGTGGCAAATATCACGGGTGTATACCAATAACTGACGTTCTTGAGCGGAACTCAAACTCTCACGTCTAGTTTGAAGGTCAAGATGGTGAGCCCACACTTCAAGCCTAAAGTTCTTTATTGCAAAGGACTTGGCAAGTGCGCTAGTAGACTGGTGGACGTGGCATTCACCAGCCAGCAATATATCGTTGATATCTTTGTAATTAACAGCTTATTGATTCTAGACAGCGCATCTAAAGAGATGACGTAAGA
This sequence comes from Plectranthus barbatus, assembly GCA_026898455.1. Classification (NCBI taxonomy): domain Eukaryota; kingdom Viridiplantae; phylum Streptophyta; class Magnoliopsida; order Lamiales; family Lamiaceae; genus Plectranthus; species Plectranthus barbatus. Next base: position 75,047 of record JAPKLW010001743.1, on the reverse strand, counting down.
CGATTTTGTCCGAACCTCTATAAATTCTAGTGTTATTTTCTACTTTCTTTAAGTTTCTGCACTAGATTTAAAACCCAACACATCAAGTGTGGGAGTATATTATTGAAATCGTCTACTAATATATTTGACCAGCATAATAACCAAATTTCTAAACCTGAGCTGGTGTAAGAATCACCAGCTCGGAGGGCTTAACCTTGAAAGACTTCTGTCATACCTTTGCCTAAATCTGATCTCGAGACCAATAGTTCTTCATTATATTTATGTTAAAGATAAAGAAACGCATCAATAGAAAATGTCCCAAATGGCTGCATTTTTTTTTTGCTGAATGAACAAGACGCATTTTTGTTATAAAGCATATACATTTTGTACGCATATTAAGTGCATTTTTACACGAAACAAAATTATTGAATTTCTATTTTTTATATTTTTGTCCTTAGATGCTAGATGGTAATACAATAATGTACGGAAACTTGGATAGATTTAAATTGATCACATACGTTCATTTTTTATTTTTAATGGTTAAAATTTATTATTATTTAACGTCTGGGAAGTTATTAATATATAATCAATATATATATATATAGGGTAGTGATTAGGTGTTAAAATATTTCCAGCTATTAAATAAGAATAAATCTGGACCATTAAAGATAAAAATCAACGCATGTGATCAATTTAAATCTGTCCCAATTTTGGTGCATTGTTTGTGTTACCATCTAGAATTCAAGGGCAAAAATGTGATAAATATATATTCAAGAATTTTATTTTTTGTCGTTCATAAAAGATAATATTCATACATTCAATTTTTAAAAAAATTCAATATTTTGGGCATAAAACTGCAGCATATAATCAAAGCAAAAAAATGCACTCAATATGTATACAAAAATGCATATGCTTTAGAATAAAAAATCATCTTATTCAAGTTAAGAATGCATCATTTGATGCAAAAAAAAATACAGATGTTTGGGAACATTTTTTATGCGTAATTGGTGCATTTTTTTATCCTGAACGTAAATATAATGAAAAACGTATACCAGCTGAATATAAAATCAAGATTTTCGTGCAAATCTTCTAAATTTAACATATTAAATATGAATATCATATGAATCGTCGTAAAAATATGTTTAATTTGATATATGATTCGTAAAAAATAGATTTGAATCGAGAAAGATATAATTGTTTGATTATAATGGGAGAGGGAATGTTTAGATCTAAAGATAGAGAAGATGGTTACTCAAACTTAAAGGCTAAATTACTAAGATACCTTAAATACCTCATTTATCTAATAAATCCTGAATTATCACAACCATTGGATAAACAAAGTAAAGGATCCAAATTCTTTCCTATTTAACATGGGAAAAGGCTTTATTATATGATCACTACTCTATATATATGTGTTGTGTCCTAGAATGGCCAAGCCCATTCTAGGCCAACTACGTGATCGAATGGCGTACCAACAAATGGCCCAATGGCTTTATCCATCAACCACAGGCGGTGGGATTTACCCAATGTTAAGAGAAGCCCATATTGACTCAGTGGCATTCATATCACCCAGAGTAGGAGCGATCGACCTGACCAAGTGATCGCATCACTCCTTGAACATGGTACCCTATCATCTAGAAGAGATTATTTGGGAGAGGCTATCGACCGGATCGGATGACCCGAGTGAAGGGATTGCTGGCAAACTGAATTGTCAATCCATAACCCAGGCTGAATATTGGATATCAAAATAAATTACAATGTCTATTATTAATCCTAGTATGCTCCTATTGAAATGAATAAGATGGTTTATGCAGAATACCTGGATCGTATGAACTATTGAACTGGTTGCACAGGGATTTGATCTTCAATCCTCTTTCTTGCGCAACAAGATTTAATCTTACAAGATGAAGGAATTAAATCAACAAAAATTATACAAATAATTTTTAAAATAAGAGAGAGAAAGAAGAAAAAGATCCTCCAGATCTGATCTTCTAATTTGAATCCCAGCTCCGATCCAAAAATCTGGTGAAGATTCCCTCTGAATTCCATGCCTATCGAGAAGCAGAATTTCCTCCCTCTTCTCAGACCAATGTTGCCTACGTTATAGCTCCCAAATACTGATTTGCTATTTAGAAACTTATGATCTTGTGGTGTGTTGTGATCAGAGAACGTGAGGGGTGTTTATAGGATAAAACTGATCTCAGATTAGCTTGAGCTTTCATGGGCCAGACTAGGGACTAGTATGCAAATAGCAAATAAGGCCTATAAATTAATTAATTCCCATATACAACCCAGAATTTTGATTCATGCCACCAGAGAATCAATATTGTCCTACTTATTTGCTACCACGTTATGAGGAACGGGTTGCATGGGCTCGGAAAATCCCCATATTTAATCTGAATTACTTGTCCGGTAGTGTGTTGAGTATGAGATCAACTTGGCATTACTATCAAGTTGACCTCCCAACAATGTGTATTTATCCAAGAGGTTAATCAAGGACTCCACATGTTCATGCACTGGACTGCCTTCCTCAATTTTCTGTCTTAATATTTTCATGATAAGACTGGATCTAGCAGTCCCACCAAGATCACCATATGCAGCATCTTGATGTTGTAACATCTCATGTGCATATATCATATTTTCATACTGAGGTCGTAACACATTTGACAAATGACTTAGGATATAATAACTGGCCATTTTGTTTGACCATATCCATTTATCATAATATGCACGCTCTTCATATGAAAACACGATCATGGGTAAACTTGGACAGAGAGTCTTAAGAACAAATGAGTGTTCCACAGCGTCTAGTAACTGAGTGTTATTGCTTTCCCATTTAGTATAATTTGGACCAATTAATGTGTTGGAGATAAAAGAAGATATCAAAGATGATACGGACATAGACATGTTTGAAAACAATAAATTAAAGCAGAAATTAAACCATAATCACAAACTACTGAAACACATAAATATTGCAACCTTATGATGAATCAATATTATTGTTCCCTCCAATAGCGCAAGTAATTTTATTGAAAGCCACACATGTGGACGTTTACAATAAAACACTTGACTAGACTTCGTCTTTCAATTTCAGTCCTTTAATTCCAATCCATGTCAGTTTTCTTAGACAAATGGAATCAATAATTGAAACTAACCAAGACCTATTATCCTACTGAATAGGGACATCATAAATGAGTTATACTTTGGATAATATCTAATCCAGTATACCACAAAACCAACCCTCCCATATAAAGATTGATTTGTCATACACACCAGGTCTATAACGCACGATCTTTTATAATAAGGTTGTCTCATTTAATTCAATCCTAGAGAACTTGTGGAAGATCAAATATGTAAGTTACACAGGCAGACGTTTACGCAAGAGCTCCTACTTCTCACATGAATGAAATATTTAAAAAATCTCATCTATTAGAACTTATGAATAATAAATTAAGCAAGGTACACATGTAGACATTTACTTATTAGATTATTCACTTCTAAAAAGAGATCGTTTTGTAGAGGTCTTTATAATTAAGCTGCTTAGTTATTTTAATTCATAAGGTTCAATTGTGCACTTATTATTTCATATTGCTATAAATTTTGACATTGCTAAAATTCTATCATGCCATGCATGAACACCGAATTTATAGTCATGATTTAACCCCATGAAATAAATCACATAAGCATGCTCCAAAAGCAGTAAATAATAAGCAATAAATGTGTTACTATTATCTACAACATGTTTGGATGTTGCGAAATTAATTAAAACACATATATCATGCGACAATAGGCTCTCACTGCTTGGATTGTAATCTGGATTTAATTTTTTGAAAATAGGACAACGGGTCCCGTGCACACACCAAGATCCTGAGGCCCGTATTCACACGACCCGACGGGCCACCACCAGCGAACCACCATCATTGGCAACCCGCAAGGATGCTGCTGTAAACACGCAACAGACTTGCGAAAACCCTCGCGCACCCGCAGCCTGCGCCCTCGGCCTTCATCACCGTCACCCGTTCGTGCCGCCACTGCCCCAACCTGCTCCGACGTCGCCCATTGCCGTTCGTCACCTACTGCTCGCTAGAGATGGCTGGAAAAGCGCAGGTGCACAGTAGTTTGCATGCAGCCAGTGCGCGGCTGGTTCTCTACCGTCCACCGGCCATGCCTGCCATGACAACGCTATCCCGAGTTGATGCACCGCCGCTATACAGAGCTTCAACAAAAAGCTTTGGCCTCGTGCTTAGAAAAGATAGCACAGAAAGAATAACTTGAGTTGGAAACTCAAGTCCCGTAATAGAACTCATGGAAAATCAGAGAATGTGCATAGAAAGTTTAGCAGAGTGTCGGCTTAGCTTTTCACGTGTTTTAGGTTTCTTCTTTGTTCGAAGTGCTGGGATATTTATAGTCTTCACGGGGACTATTTAAATTTCCACCCGTTAGACACATAAATCATGTCGGTAGACACATAGGGAATGTTGTCCAATCATAGCCCATACTTTGGTCTGCTCTGCTCTGTCACCTGCTTTATGCTTTTGGGAGTGTACTTTCCACCTACTTTGTGTCAGACTAAGTTTCAGTCCGAGGAATCGAAGTATGAGACATCCTCGTACTGACTTTTTGACTAAGCATTGAAGTGCCTTTAAGTCTAACTTCAAACACTTGTGTTTTACGTGCTTTTGAACTTGAACCTCTATACTGACATTCCAAAGTCAGTATAGGCCTTCTCTATACTGACATTCCAAAGTCAGTATAGTCCTTCGCCTTACTTGGTGAAACTCAGTTTCAGTTTCCGAAACATAGTTTGGAGAAAACTAAGTTTCTGGCCTTACTAAGTTTTAAGCACGAACACTTGTTCTTCATATCACGGGCTTTTATCTTTTTAATGTCTTCATCAGAAGGTAAGTTTTTATTCTTTTGCTCGGTCTTCAGCACCTAAGTTTCTATTACAACTCAAACAATCCTATACAAGGATTACAATTGATAACTCTAGAAAACTTAGAACTAAAGTAAGTGTTGGGAAATTATTCCTAAAATCTCCCTTAGTATTTGTTTGTGAAAAGGTTTTGTTGAATCAAACCTTAGCATTGGTCGATCATTTGCTGAATTCTAGATAGACTAGCATATCTTGTAAAGTCCTGTATAGGTCATAAATTGAGTTGTAATAGATTAGTCTGCTAGAAGATTTACTAGCAGATATTGAAGGACGGCGTTTGCTAGAAAACATACGCTAGCAGAATGCTATGGCTTTAGCATTCGCTAATATTCAGCAAACCTTGAAAGATGCTAGCAGAACAGACGTCAAAGGATCGAGTGTCAGAGGAAACGTTCAGCAGCCAAAGACACGATAGCAGATCGCTAAGGAACATTAGCAGAGCAAGAGTATCAAAGGCTGAAGCCATACTACCGTTCTGACAAAAGCACACACAAAGGACAAGACTTTCCCGAAGTAGTTCGGAAAGTACAGATCAACGCCAAAAGGATCTGATCAAGTCAAATCACTCTCGGACAAAGGAGCCGTTGTGTCTAACGGACATGGAGATTCAAGATTTGAATCTCCATCTATAAAAGGCAGGTCCAAAAGTGAGAATCGACTACTACTCCTACTGCTTCTAACCGACATTTGCAAACACTCAAGTGTGAGATTCCTTTGACAAAGCGAACAAGCAAAAAGTAGTCAGTTGAGAGCTCGTGATAAAAGAAGTATTCAAAGCTCTCAACAACGAGGAATTGTCTTTCATTGAATATCTGACACTTCTCTTTAAGAGATTCCTTAACTTCGGTTGAGAATCTTCAATCATTGGGATAACTTCCATCCTGGGAAGATCCAACAGTCACTCCTGAAAAGGATTGACTCCGACGGGCTTTTAGCCGCATTCCTGAACAGTTTCAAGGGAAACTATAAAAACCTCACAAACAGCGAAGGACAAGTTACACGAAGGTTCCGCCCTTGACTTGGCCGTAGCTGTGTTTGGAAAAGTACGAATCATCGGAGGATAGCTTTGTTGTGGCCGGTTCGAAAGTTCGCCGCCTACTACAAGTGTTTGGCAATTCCTTGTACTTTCGTATACTTTTCTAGTGGAAATCTTAGCGTTTTGGCTAAGGAGTGGATGTAGATCTATTTGGATCGAACCACTATAAAACAATGTGTTCATCTACTGTTTTATTATTATGTGTTCAAAACTGATTTAAAACTTAGCAACAGAGTTGCTAGCGTATATCTGAGAAGAAACATATAACATATCTTGAGCTTGAATAACTCTTTAAACAAAGATAAGTGTAAGTGACGTTTAATCATTCCGCTGCATTTCGTGTTTACGCTTAAGCACGATGACTCTGATATTTGAGGACCAACAAGTGGTATCAGAGCAGGAGGTTGAAAAACCGACTGCTTCTGAGTCGCTTTGAGACCTGATCTATCTTTTCCTTGCACTCTCATCCTTGTTTTATCTATCTAGCTCGGGAAACTATTCAAGGAACAGACAGAATGTTGAATCATTCACTTGGAAAGTACGACAGAGAGAACTTTACATCATGGAAGAAGCTCGCTCTCATACAGCTTCAGAGTATACATCCTGAGATGGCGGATGTACTGGTAAGAGGTCCTATTAAGATTATGAAAGCTAACACATTTATAGGACATGATCCTGCTGAAGATGTTGCTGAAGGAGAACCAAGGGCTCCAAGACCCCCAAGACCTGATATGATTCCTAAACCTTTTGAGGAATACACAAGTAAGGATAAAAAGAGAGCTCAACTAGAGCACGTGGAAAAGAAATTGATCCTTGATTCTCTACCAAAGCTGATGAAAGAAAAAGCGCTTGAGCTTGACACTGCTAAGGAAATGCGGGATTATGTGTGCGAGTCCTCTCAGGAGATAGACCAAATGAAACGCAACAAACTACAGGTAGCTGTAGACAAATACGAATCTTTCTCCATGTTTGCAGGAGAATCCATACAAGCTATGGAGGAACGCTTCAACACTATAATTGGGGAGCTTAGCAATCTTGGAAATAAGTATGAGAATGGAAAAATGAACCACAAGATCATTTCCAAGCTGTATCCTAGAGATGACTGGTTTGTCAAAATGACTAGTCTGAGTGAAAAAGACCTCAGCAACATGACTACATCCGAGGTATTTGCTCAACTCAAAACTCATGAATTTATAATACAACAATCGAAAAAGAATGAAGCAGCTATAGCACAAGCGTTATCTACATCCGCTGCTGGCTCTGAGGATATAGCATATTTTGCTAAGAAAGACTTTAACAAGTTTAAGATGAAGAGGCCCTACCATAACCAAGAAAGGTTTGCTCCAGCCACACCAACAAAGGAGGTTACCACAACCTCAGGTTCCCTGCCTATCGATCTAAAGATCAGCGAGCTGGAAGAGCAAACGAAAAAGCTTCAGAAGTTGCTGATGGAGGCTAAGACCGAGAAGGAAATGAAGGAAACTCAGCCGTCATCCTCATATACCCGCTCAGCAGAGCGAAAGACTAGGACTTGCTTTGAGTGTGGATCTCCTGACCACTTGAAGCACGAATGTCCGAAAGTAAGCAAAGAAGAGAGAGAGAGCGCTTAAAGCAAAGGTTTGAAAGACAAGAACAGAAGCACAGGATATTCTTGAAAATGATGAGGAGTACTATCTCTCTTCTGAGGAAGATGATGAGGAGGCCATGATAGTTCTGATGGCAAACATCGTGGATGACCAGTTTGCTGATGCAGACGCGGAATAGAATGCTGAAATGGCTCTAGCAGTCGATGACGACGAGGTACTTTCAGTAAGCATTCCTAGTTTTGCAACTATAGAAGAGTCAGAGGAATTCACCTTAGATTCTGAGAAAGACTATCTCACGAAACTAAACGTAGAATTCTCAAAAAATTATGAGATCAAAAATGAAATCATTGGGGAGAACGCCTCGCTAAAACTTAAAATTACAGATTTGACCGAGGAAGTTGAAAGACTAAGGTCTGAAAGTGAGGATTTTTCAAAGCTTAAGGCAAACTTCTCCGAATTATTGACAAATTTTCATAATCTTGAAAAGGAGAACCTTACTTTGAAAAACAAGCCCCAAGAAAGATGCATTTGCAATTATACATCCAGCAGGGTAGTACTCAATGCCATTGTAAGCCAACAGAGAAATCACAATGATCGCTCTAGTTTAGGCCTTGGATATTCGGATAGAGCAACTACTTCTAAGGAGAAACCAATTCTATTTGTTTCTGCTGGAATGATAAATGCTGAAAAAGAGAAAGGAATTGTCATTGCTGAATCGTCTAATGCTAAGCCAATTGCTGAGCAAAAGAACGAACGTTCGCAGAATACACCTGTAGGATCTCAGCAGAGGTCTCCCGCAGAGACTACTAAGTATTCGTCTGCTAGACCTCAGCAGAGGCCTAAGCCAGAATATGCTAAACATACAACTCATGGACCTCAGCAGAGGAACCGAAGGTTGAATGCTGTGCATGAATCTGCTAAGCCTCATCAGAGGAACAATAGAACGAATGCTAAGTATGTGTCAGCTGGACCTCAGCGAAATCCAAGAGCATAACCTACCTTTCACCACAGAAAGCAATATCACAATAATGCTGAAAAGCCAATATATTAGGAGAACACGTTACATAGGAGGAACAACTATGTAAGGCCTGAGCCCAATCCATTCGTATTTCCAAAGGCAAGGAAGGCCAAGCACACTACTGCACCAAGATATAAACATGTCAAACATGTTAAGCCAAAGGCCGAAGAAATGGTAAACGATGAAATCAAGAAGAAAATCTTGAAAGTCACTAAAATGTGGGTTCCAAAAGGAACTATGATCATCGCTAATCCTGCAGGACCCGACGATAAACGGGTACCTAAATTAACTTAATCATTTGTGTTGCAGGAACAGGGTCCAAAAGCTCAAAGTATGTCAAACGAATGGATCCTTGATAGCGGATGCTCAGCACACATGACGGGAAATGAGGAGTGATAAGCTCGTTATTTCACTCACTTATCTATATTATTTTTATATTATTTTATGTAGTTTTATTGAGTTTATATATATATATTATGCATGATGTCAATATTAGGTGGTTTTAGGTGTGTTTTGATGTT
>JAPKLW010001743.1:15707-65961 GCA_026898455.1 Plectranthus barbatus | reverse complement strand
ATGAATTGTCAAACAAAGAAGTTCATAATATTTTTCTGATGTTTCACTACGAAGAGGAATTAAAATTGGGAATTAATCGATTCATTCATACATGTCATACTTGATAGGTAGATATCCCTGGAATCTGTGCTTCTCTTATTTGATTTCAAAAGCATTTCAATTTCCTGTTTAATTTTCATTAGCAAGTACTGCGATTTTCAAAACACCAAAACTTTTTATCTGATTTTCCTAACCAGTATTTTAAGAACGTCTGATTTAGTATTTAGGATTTTTTCGTTGTTTCATTCCCCTGGATCGATAACCTTAGGGTTTACAAATTTATTTGTCACTATTTCTATAATGCTCATGCTGATAACAATCAAGAAAGGGTACCAGTTGCTGAAACTCCAGCACGTATCAGACCTACGTGGCTTCGTGCTCATCCCCTAGATGGTGCTCTTGGAAACGTAAATGGTCCTATCTTGACCAGACAAGGAAATGGCAATGCTATGCTGGCGTGCTACATTTTCAGTGAAGAACCCAAGAAAGTCGAAGAGGCTCTGATAGATCCAGATTGGGTGAACGCTATGCAAGATGAGCTTGCAGAATTCACACGAAACAATGTGTGGGAGCTAGTAGATAGGCCAGAGCACCAAAGTGTAATCAGCACTAAGTGGGTGTTCAAGAACAAGAAAGATGAATTCGGTCTAGTAGTCAGAAACAAGGCTCGTCTTGTAGCTAAGGGCTATAGACAATGCGAGGGAATAGACTATGATGAGACGTTTGCTCCAGTAGCTAGGCTGGAGGCAATTCGCCTATTTCTCGCGTATGCTGCTTACCACGAGTTCGATGTGATGCAAATGGACGTGAAGAGCGCATTCCTAAATGGTGAGCACAAAGAAGAAGTTTACGTTGAGCAACCACCGGGTTTCGAACAGGGTAATCAAGTCTACAGGCTCAAGAAGGCCCTGTATGGATTAAAGCAAGCACCAAGAGCCTGGTATGGAACGTTGTCTAAGTTCCTGCTGACCAATGGATTTGAGAAAGGCAAGATTGATCAAACCCTTTTTCGGATCAAAGATAGAGACAGTATATTGCTAGTCTTAATTTATGTAGACGACATAATTTTCGGATCAAAGAATCAAGATCTATGTGATTGATTCTCCGATCTCATGACTAGCAATTTCCAAATGAGCATGATGGGAAAGATGTCTTATTTCCTTGGACTACAAGTTCAGCAGTCTGGAGAAGGGATTTTTATTCATCAAAAGAAATATACTCGCGATCTCATAGCGAAATATTGTCATGAGAAGACAAAGAGCCTAAGGATTCCAATTAGCACAACATGTATTGCTGCGCTTGAGAAGGAAGGAGATGTTGTGAATCCAACTCTCTACAGAGGAATTATTGGTTCACTGCTGTATCTCACCACTAGCAGACCGGATATATCCTTTGCCATTGGATTATGTGCTAGATATCAAGCAAATCCAAAGAAAACTCATTTAGATACTGCTAAATGGATTGTGCGATATTTGAAGTGCACAGAAGGTCTGGGAATTTGGTATCCAAGAGCAGACAATCTTGCTCTAAGTGGATATTCGGACTCAGACTTTGGAGGATGCAAGATTGACAGGAAGAGCACAAGCGGTACGTGTCAATTTCTGGGACACAAGCTCATTAGTTGGTTTAGCAAAAAGCAGCACTCTGTTGCTACATCTACTACTGAAGCAGAGTATGTAGCCACTGCTAGCTGTTGCTCGCAAATTTTATGGATAAGGCAACAGTTGCAAGACTATGGGATTTCTCCCGAATGTGTGCCAATTTATTGCGACAACAATAGTGATATGTGCATTACCAAGAATCCGGTCCATCATTCTAGGACCTAGCACATTGATATTCGTCATCATTTCATTCGTGATCATTAGGAGAAGAAGGATATTGATGTTCGGTACATATGCACTGAAGATCAGATAGCAGACATATTTACAAAGCCTCTAGCAGAATCCAGATTCAAGGAGTTATGCATTAAGTTGGGTCTTATGGAGTTGGATAACGTTATGGATGAATGAGATGCTATTCTTATTCTTTCTGTATTTCTTGGATTTCATGAAGACATTATTTACGTACTCTGGATGCTGAATTAGTCTGCTGAAGAAAAAGTTTGCTAGGTTATGGCACTTATTAATTTGCTACTAGCCAATTTGGAGCAAAGAGGCTGCTGAGCAGACTCCCCATGGATATTCAACAAGTTCATCGACTTCACAAAACCAGATGATCAAAGAATAACATGTATCATATTATGTGTCATTTGGAGGAATCTATTGAAAAGTCTTTTCTGAAGATATGAGGATTTGGAATCGTAATGCATATGGAGTGATATACAATGCACAATAGATGTAAAAGGATAGCCGATACCACTTCATTCAAAAACAAAAACTTATATTCTATTACATAAGGGGGAGGGGATCACTTGACATCATCGACATATTTTTTAAAAGGCAGGGTTGCAGGGGTAGAAATCAGAATTCCGGAGGTTGGACGACCCATCTGCTATTTCTGGGAAGGTTTCCTCAAGAAGCCAGCTAAGCTGCATTTTGTTTAGCAGAGGAACGAAGGGATACAGCTGGACACAGTCTCGGACGCCTTCAAAGATCAGGCTTGCCCAATCTACCTCCGCCTCGTCGTCCATAGCCAGCATGGCTTGCCAGATCTCCTTTGTCAAATGAGAATTATTCTCATCTTCTCCCTGCAGCATGTGATTTGCGATGTGGAACAACTCTCTGTACAAGGGTTGGAGACCTGATGCTGAAGCAGAAGGAGAAAACCTGAACCAAGGGGATTGACGCCATTCTTGCCAAGCCGTCCACTCCGACGCTACCTCCATAGACCGGTAAGCCAAAACCGGTATCGGGCCCGTTGGCAGTCCAAAATCATGGGAAAAGGACTCCGGTGACCAGCGAACCAGCCGACCTCGAAAGGAACCATATATGGCTCTCTCCTCCGCCATACAGTCCTTGAGGAACTCTCGGAGGAGATCGCCATGATAACGCTGAGGAGTTGCCATCACAAACTTCTTCAGACCATTCCCGGTGATCTTTGCCATGACCTTATCGGCCACGACAGTGTTATCACGGTAGTAAGCATAAAGACCAGCCGCATTGAGAATTTGGTTTCTGCATATGTTAAGACATTGCCTTGGGGAATCCATTTGCCTTAAAAATTTCTTTTGGAAGGATGAACGGCAGAGGAGTTGTGATGTTAAAGCACCATCACACAGAGCCTATTTATAGAAGAGAAACCCTCTTAGCATTTATGATTACGTGGAAATCTTTAAATGATCATGATGATTCATATATTGAAATTTGAATCGTCAGAAGAAGGAGGAACGTCGTGACTGCATGGAAAATCTAATCGGTTCAGCAGTACGGTTGATAGTCAGATCAGCGTTTGGCTCGAGGAGACCATCATTACTTGTGATCTACTAAATCCTAGCATATCCTTGATATGCCGATACAGTACGAAGGAAAGTAATATGTAGAGAAGGGAGCATCTGCTGGATCGAATATGCTGAGTCAAACCTTTCTTTTGCCACATCATATTCGAGGAGGGGAGATGATATCAATGAAGGTCAATCTGATTAGACCAATTAAGCGCATTTAATGCGTATAGACGGTTGTATCAAGTTAGAAAATGAGCAGTCAGCAGAATGATTGGTTATACTCATTAACTCATCTGCTAGAAAGTTAGCAAAGTTGTAGACGGAGGTCTACTCAGCAAGCAACAGATTCGAATCTTACTATGAGTTAATATTTTTTTTCTAAAAATATTATTGATGCATTGCACAAGCATATGGTTGGAACTATGTGGTTTGTCAGGATCACAGAAGTTTGAGTACGAGCATTTGAAATGAAAATCCTACCATCTCAATATATATTCATTTGCAAAAGATATTTACATGAAGAAAAGAAATTACAACAAAGGAGGCAAGGGCCTGAAAGGACAGAAATCTACCCCCCTAAGGTTCGAGGGACCTAGAGGGAGATCTGGAAATCCCTGCTCTAGCAGCCAACTTAATGGCATCCCATAGGGGAGAGGAAGATTTGGGAAATCCTGGACGCATCGCTGCACCTTCTGAAAGATGAAGGTCGCCCAGTCCACCTCCGCCCTGTCGTCGATCGCCATCATGGCCCTCCATGTCTCGCGAGAGAAAGTCATGCCATTAGGATCTTCCCCGACGATCATGCCGCATACTATCTGGAAGAGGACCTTGTACGGCGTCTGCAAGCCATATGCGGAAGGAGTTAGAGAAAACTCGGACTCAGGAGAGTCTCTCCATTTCATCCACGAAGTCCACTCTGGAGCTATCTCATCTCTGCGATAGTCCATGATAGAAATCGGACCCCGCGGCAGGCCGAAATTTGTAGCAAAGGTGTCTGCAGTCCACCTCACTAGCTGGTTCCGGAAGATACAGAAAATGGAGCTTCGATCGGCAGCACTCGACCAAATGAAGTGTCGGAGTTGCTCCTTCTGAAACGCATGTGGAGTAAGGCACACGAATTTGCCTAGGCCACTGGCATGGAGACTAGTCATGGTAGTCTCTGCCACCTGGTATGCGGCTTCATATTCCGCATAAAGACCTGAATCACACAAGATTCTGTTTCTTGGTACATAGAGAGCATAAGACTGTGCCATAACTTCTGAAGGAAGTAAGTATTTTTGCTTGAGAAAGCTTTTCCTTTCTTGAAGGAATGAGAAGAGAAATCAAGGTATGTCTGAAAGTGTATGAAGAAGAATATCAAGACCTGCTACTTCTAGACTTATTTTGGTCTACTGTTTATCTCGGAATACGAACAGTCGCTCTGAGAGAACAGTAATCTCTTAAAGAAAGGATCTTATTAGGAATAATTACGCTCAGAGATGAATCAGTGATGGAAAGTGATGAATTTTATATTTCATATTTCGGAGATATAAGGATTTTTAGCATTACGTGGAATTTCTGGAGAAGTGATAATCATTATCCGACGTCAGGAGCTCTCTTTGATGAGATTGCTCACTCAATGCTAAGATTTTCGGATGCTAATCCTTCTCACTCAGACGCGGGAGATTTTCAAATCTCTAAAGCAGTGCATTTAATGCGCGCAGACGGCGGCGACAAATTAGTTCGTGCCACGTTGCCAGCACTCAAGTTCTGAAGAACGTGCGTACTCGCACGATTTGACCTTTTACCCCAGCCGTCGATTGAAATTAAAGAGAAAGCAATCTCCACCGTTGATTTCCTTTTATTTTCCAAACCCTTTCATCTCTCCACAAGACGCGATTCAAATACCTATCTCTCTGAAACCTCTCTCATTTTTTTCTTCAAACCCTCTCCGAAATTTCTAACTCTCTCAAAAATCCCCAACCATGGCAACCAACCCCAACTCTCCAAATAACCAAAATCAAGAACCCAGAAATACTTCCCATCCTGAATCATCTCATACCGAAAACCCAGAACACCTACTCCAACCTCCCACATTCATTTTTCCGCCCCCTACAGATTCGCCGTTGCATGTTCGACATGCACCCAACTTCACCGAAATTATGAAAAAGGAAGATATTGATGATTCGGTTCCGTACAGCAAACTGGTGGTTTTGGCTTAGAAAAAGGAACTATCCAGTCATTCATCGGAGCAGAGGCGTCTGGCTCAAATTTTGAAAGATAGGATTCTGTATATGCCTCTCGCTGCCAAACACATCCCTCAATGGATTCTGGATCCACTCAACTCCAAATTACTGGTAAAATACCTTTCTGCTGAACCTGACCGATTTCACCCCCACATGGTTTAAGAATTTTATGCTAGGGCTGTTATGAATGATGATCAGAAGTCATTCAAGACTTGCATATATGGCAATTTTTTGGAAGTGAGTGCTGATTTACTTTCGAGGACATTTGGGCTTCGAAACTATGGTACCAAAATTTCTCAATACAAGGCAAATGATCTTGTTGAGATTGAGAAACGATGGAATTTGTGGAAGAAGCCAGGGGAGCTAAAAGATAAGAAAGGGCAGGTGATTACCTTTAAGGTTTCTACACCGATTAATACTCTGTCTGATGAGTATATGCTCCTTGCGGAGATCGTGATCAAGATGCTCCAATGTGACGACGGTTCCTACTCAGAACTCTCTGCCAAGAAGTATGCCGTTATGATGGCATTGACTGACAATATTAAGGGAAATTGGGCAGAATTCTTCTTCGAGCGATGGGCTGAACATGCTCGGAAGAATGACTATATGGCAGTAGATGGAACGTTCTCCTCGAACATAAATTTTGGGTTAAAGATCAGCAAATACTTGGAAACGCTGTTCACCAATACAGGAGTGGATCGTGGTGTAAGTTTGCTTCCTACAGACTACATCCCAGCAACGAGGAAAGAACCCAAACCTATCAATACCAGGAATCCTCGAAAATTGACAAGGAAATCTAATGTGGACAAGAACAAGCCCACATCCCCCGAAGAGCCCGATGCAGCCACTACGGCAGTTCAAATACTACAGCCGGCCATTCTGATGTCTGCTGAAGAGATTGCTCTACTACAAATAAATGCTGAGACAGAACACTGCTTCAAAAATCTTGAAGAGATTGAGAAACTGGGTAACTTACCAGCAGATCAGATCAATGAGATCATGACTGCGAAGGAAGCCGAACAGCCTCCACTTGTTCTTGGGGCTTTGGCTGTGGCCATTCCAACGAAGAAAAGGTCGAACATCACCTCTCCTGCCCAGAAAGCAAAGAAGAAAACAAGAAGAAAGCTGATTCTAACTTCAGAGCAGGAAGATTTAGAAAAAGCTGAAGCAGAGAAGAAGGCTGCGGAAGCCGCAGCAAAGGAGACAACTACTCAAGTCACAGCAGAAGAAGATGCTGAATCTGATCCAGATCACATCCCTTTGTCATCCAGAAGGGAGAAAGAGCGCATTAAAGGAGTGAGAGAAAGAAAAAGAAAGCTCGAAGCTCAAAGAAGAGAGCTTGAGAAAAAGCAATATCAGAAATTTATTGCTGAAATGACGTTTGAAGGAAGAGACAAAGAATTTGAACGAATCAAGAAAGCTGTTGAAGAACACAAAGCTCAGCAGAAAGCAGCTCAACTGCTACAAGAGGCATTTCTGGAAGAAAAGGCAGCCAAGAAAGGGAAAAGCATCGAAGACGGAAGCATCAAAGACGGAAGGATTACTATTTCAATTCCCCCTGTTGACAAAGAAGGAGCAATCATTGCTGAGCAAGATGCAATGACAGACGAAGAGCTAGTTGAAGCAATTCAATCTGGCAGATTCGATAGGTTGGAATCGATTGTGGATTTGGAGGACAGTTCCGATGAAGAACATTTCATCCGAGAATCATTCAGACGAATTCCAGTGAATCCGGACGAAGGTACTTCTGGAGTCGAGAGAGCATCCAAAGCTAAGGGAGAAGACGGTGCTGAAGATGAATCTGCTGAGCAGATTGGACACACGGTGGAGCATTCGTTTGCTGAGCACTCATTTGCTGAGGAAGAAGTTCGCTCTCCGCAGATCGTTATCGACGAATCATCTGCTAGGAATGAGGACGCAAATCCTGCTAAAGGTCCTCAAGCAGAAGTTCCTTCGGATACTAGAATGAGTATCCATGAGACTTTCTCTGGAACCGATTCCGATGGTGAATCCACAGACGTGTATGATGCAAGTTCTCTAAGGAAGATCTCCACAGAATGCGGGGATCGACTTCGATTATCCTTCATGAAAAGTCAGGTGAATTCTGAATTTGAATTGCTTGGACAGGATATTGAGAAATTCGTGACTTTGATGATTGAGGAAGATCCTGGGATGCGAGTTCAGACGATGGAAGAAGTATGATTACATCTCTCGAGAACTTTGTATGGAGGAAAGAGAGATAATGATGGCATGGAAAGGTTTGAATTTTTGGAAGCGTGAGGAGATATGGGCAAACGAATAGATGGATCAATCCCCTTGTTCTAAACAATACAGTGATAAGGCTGTCATCACCAGGCTCCAGGCCATTAAAGCTCATCGGCTGACATCTTCTTTGCATTCTCTACCCAAGTCTACATTTGCTCCAGATGGGTTGTCTGACACGCACATTCAATTATCCAAGTGACAAGCAAGAGCAGAAGCTGAATACAGGAAACGCCAAGCTGAACTTGTGAAGTTCGAAGAGTCATTGTTACAAGCTCGGCTAGCTGCGCTTCGTGAAGCAGAGGAGCGAAATGCTCAAAAGCTTGAGATTATTGCTTACCGGAACATAGAGGTGGATTTGCAGGACTATATGTTAGCACACTCTCTAGCAGAAGCTCGGAAGCTCGAGGAAGCTGAAATTGCGGCAGCTGAAGCAGAGTATTTGAAAAGCATCGAGGAGGCAGTATATCTGCTAGCCTCTACCAATCGAAGTGATGATGTTGACACAGGGAACACAAAAGTAGTTATGGAAGAAGTCATGGAAGAAATATCCACATCCACAGCTAGAAGTCAAGCAATCATTGTTCCTACGACTTCATCCTTCTTTGCTACTCCGGTTAGCTCTCTCCATTTTCCAACTTATCTGAACTCAGTTGTTCAAATGGCCGTTCAAAGTGCCGTATCCACCATTTCTGAGAGGATGGTGTTAGAAGCTACTGACATCCAAAGAGAGATCATTGTAGTCAAGACAAATGTTGATACTGTGACGGTCAGGGTGAATTTAGTCGAATCAGATGTTTCCTCTGTCAAGGCTACAGTCCAGGAGTCAAGGCAGACGTAGCAGAGCATAAGCTGCAGGTAGAGCATACAGTTACATCATAGAGGGGGAAGCAAGGAGGATTGCTGAGGCTGCTGAGAGGAAGAAAGCGAAAGAAGCTAGAGCTCTGCCAAAGAAGAGAAGAGGAAAGCTCTTGAGCAGCTAAAGCAGAAGGATACTGAGCTGAAAATCAAGATGCTCGAAGTGGAGAATGGGCGGATTGCTAAGGATCTGGAGTTAGAAGCCGCTGAACGTGCTGCTGCTAAGGAGTTCTTGGATTCGTTTGTGCAGATGGCATCAAGCAAATTCGATGAATTGGAGAAGCTAAAGAAACCTGCTCCAGACTCCTGACTACATCCTTACCTCTCTGGTATTTTTTTTCTCGCTTGTCTCCATCTATCATTTTCATTGTACTTGTAATTGATATCATATGAATGAAAATTGATCAGACTGAGACAACCTCTCATTGTCAATCTCTAACTTTCACTGTGTGCCTTAGTTGAAATACACTATCTGTGTATTCAACGTATCTGAAAACAATTGGATTGAGATTGAAAAGTAAATGTCTGCTAATTTCTGTTGGGTGCTAGAATTTTTAGCATATTACCTTTGCAACATTTACCTATGTGTTCAATCGCGAAATATTTCCCAACACTTGTTGAGGGGGAATCTCACTTCTTGTTGCTTGAACTAAGGTGGATAAACTCTGTGTTAGATTGCTAGGATAATATCTTTTGTAAACACAGACATTCTTCCTCTTAGCTTCAGCAAATGATATTAAGCTTTGATCTCACCAAAAAGGGGGAAATTGTTGGGAAATTATTCCTAAAATCTCCCTTAGGATTTGTTTGTGAAAAGGTTTTGTTGAATCAAACCTTAGCATTGGTCGATCATTTGCTGAATTATAGATAGACTAGCATATCTTTTAAAGTCCTGTATAGGTCATAAATTGAGTTGTAATAGATTAGTCTGCTAGAAGATTTACTAGCAGATATTGAAGGACGGCGTTTGCTAGAAAACATACGCTAGCAGAATGCTAAGGCTTTAGCATTCGCTAATATTCAGCAAACCTTGAAAGATGCTAGCAGAACAGACGTCAAAGGATCGAGTGTCAGAGGAAACATTCAGCAGCCAAAGACACGATAGCAGATCGCTAAGGAACATTAGTAGAGCAAGAGTGTCAAAGGCTGAAGCCATATTACCGTTCTGACAAAAGCACACACAAAGGAAAAGACTTTCCCGAAGTAGTTCGGAAAGTACAGATCAATGCCAAAAGCATCTGATCAAGTCAAATCACTCTCGGACAAAGGAGCCGCTGTGTCTAACGAACATGGAGATTCAAGATTTGAATCTCCATCTATAAAAGGCAGGTCCAAAAGTGAGAATCGACTACTACTCCTACTGCTTCTAACCGACATTCGCAAACACTCAAGTGTGAGATTCCTTTGACAAAGCGAACAAGCAAAAAGTAGTTAGTTGAGAGCTCGTGATAAAAGAAGTATTCAAAGCTCTCAATAACAAGGAAGTGTCTTTCATTGAATATCTGACACTTCTCTTTAAGAGATTCCTTAGCTTCGGTTGAGAATCTTCAATCATTGGGATAACTTCCATCCTAGGAAGATCCAACAGTCACTCTTGAAAAGGATTGACTCCGACGGGCTTTTAGCCACATTCCTGAACAGTTTCGAGGGAAACTATAAAAACCTCACCAACAACGAAGGACAAGTTACACGAAGGTTCCGCCCTTGACTTGGCCGTAGCTGTGTTTGGAAAAGTACGAATCATCGGAGGATAGCTTTGTTGTGGCCGGTTCGAAAGTTCGCCGCCTACTACAAGTGTTTGGCAATTCCTTGTACTTTCGTATACTTTTCTAGTGGAAATCTTAGCGTTTCGGCTAAGGAGTGGACGTAGATCTATTTGGATCGAACCACTATAAAACACTGTGTTCATCTACTGTTTTATTATTAAGTGTTCAAAACTGATTTAAAACCTAGCAACAGAGTTGCTAGCGTATATCTAAGAAGAAACATATAACATATCTTAAGCTTGAATAACTCTTTAAACAAAAATAAGTGTAAGTGACATTTAATCATTCCGCTGCATTTCGTGTTTACGCTTAAGCACGACGACTCTGATATTTGAGGACCAACAATAAGTTTTGACTTATTAAAACATCCAATCAAGGGATGAACTGAAACTCAGTTCCTAACAATTGCTTAAGTCAGAAAGGAAAAGGAAGCATGGTGTACTAAGTTTACAATGATATTACTCAGTACATGAGTGCTTATTCTGACTTACTCTTATTTATCTTCCCCCTGAATTGAAGAGATACTTATCGATTAATACCAATAGAGAGAAAAAGTAAGTTTTCTGCTCACACTTGGAAATGTGAGTTCAACCAGGTTAAAAAAACTTAGAAGAAAAGGAGAGAGAGATAGACAATGAGTGTTTGTCTAAAGGTTAATTTCAGAACTTCATTAATGACTGAGAAGTACAAGTACAATGAATGAACAAAAACTGAACATACAAAAACTTGGTACATAAACTCAGTACCAAGAGAACTATGGAGGAGGAGTATCAGATGAAGATGATTTTTCACAAGACAGTTTTGAGACAAGTTCCGCAAGCATGTTGAACTGGTCCTGCCTCCACTTCTCTTTTGCTTCTTTACTTCTTCTTGCTTCCTCCTCTCTCAGTCTCCAATCATCCTTTTCTTTCTATCTTTCTTCTTCTCCGTTTTTGACAATGTCAACAAGGGTCAAGACGGTAGACTTGATTGAGGAGATGAACTCTGAGGTCTCAGCTTCTTTCTGGTCAAATCTAGCCTTGAGCTCATCATCTGATTTGGAAACGATATGTGCATCTCTGCCATGGAAGCTATAGGAGTCAGCTCTGCAGTTGTTTGAATTTGCGTGTCAGTTTTAGCGGCCGAGGTGATAGAAGTCACTACAGTAGTGGAGGTACTGGGTATCTCATGAAAGTGAATGACATGAGAAACCGGCACTAGACCGCACATTATCCTCCATTCAGCCTCAGCCCTATCATACTTTTCTTGCCTTCGCTTCTCAGCTTCTGCTGCTTCTAGGATCTTCCGTCTTTTCTCTATCTCTCTGACCTTGATCATTTTTTGTACCTTCTTGGCCCGCATTGGGTTTGCAGACTTGGTGATATTGTCCAAGTCTGGGCCAATGATTTAATTTATAAGCTTAGCGGCTCTCTCCGCAGTATGTTGGACAGTCAACTCATAGCAGATAGCCATGGCCTGCTCCAAATCCACGTTTTCTTCCTCAGCATTTGCAAGCACTTTTGTCTTACTCTGGAGCTCAGCTTCCATACTCCGTAGTTGCTCAGTAAGTTTTTGCATTTTCTCCTTCTTGGAAACTATTATAATCTGATAGTCCTCCGGAGTGAGAGCTGGAGCTGACTCTGTGTTTGACCCAATAAGCATGAGAGAAGAGCCAGCCTGAGTAGAGTGTACCTGAGTGATCGGAGGAGCAGAGATGGAAGCTTTAGGCACAAATAAGTAGTCAGTAAGGAGCAGCCTGTGAGCATCCAGATGAAAGTTATGCTCATTGTAAGTTCCAGCTCTGAATGATCGGATAGCTAACAACCTCATCCGGACTTCCCCCTCATTCATTTGCCTTTTCTCCACCTGGGCACTCCACTTATTCGCCCATATCTCCTCTGACCTCCAGTAAGTTAGGCCCAACCCAGCATGCATGATGTTAAGCTCGTGCATGGCTAAGTCGAACCTCCTCCACCTCCTGAACTCATACCTCAGTATCCTCCTTGTCCTCCACCAATAAGTCAGGATAGAGCAGATTAATTTCCTCAGTGACTCTATGCTCTATTCTCAGTGATTAGCTTAACATCCCTTACTTCAGTCCGTCTGATTAGTGGGCACCATCATCTTATTCGCTAAGCAGAAGACTCTGGATGAGGTAGCCCACTCAATGAAACTTTTTACTGTGGAAACTGATTGGGCTTGTACGCATTATATTTGACCCTTTCATCCCAGGGATGAGCCTCCATACGCCATGCATATCCCTCTTATAGTCAAATTCTTCAGATATCCTGGGATTGCTCTGGTCGTCTTCGTCATCGGAGGAGATCAGGGAGTCATCTGATGAGATCTTCATTGCACCCTCACCTCCCTGACCACCACGAAAGCTCTCAGCCTCAAGCTGAAGCTGAGTTGGCTCAGTCTTAGCTTGGGAGGGGATCTCCCCTTGCACAGTCCCGTCGCTCTGCTCCTTTTCCTTTTCTTGATCTGCCAGTTTTACAGGGGTGGTTGCCCGCACATTCTCATTCTACTTCTCCTGCTCTTCCATAGCAAGCTCGGTAACTTCACGAGTTATTTCCAGTACGATCTCCTCAACATGCACTTCAACAAATTTATCCGGTACCTCAGTATTATGTTGAGTCTCCTCCACTCCTTCTTTCTCTGGAACCTCAAACTCTTGCAGAGTGCCCTCATCAGCTTCCTTCTCAACACTTCATTCTGCCAGTTGTTTTGGGTCGGTCGCCCCTTCAATCGGTTCCGTCTCCACCAAAACTTTAACCACAATTTACTCAGGCTGCTCGAATTGCTCCTCTGAATGTTGGTCCATGCCATGAGCTTCCCTATAGAGTTCTTCAAATGACCTATCCTCAGGAGTATCAGATAGGAAAGGGATGTGAATTTCCTGAGGAATCTCTACTTTTGGCTCCCAGAAAGTCAACTTACGCCGGGCAGATGAATCAGTTTCATCGCCCTGATGCTCGCGACATTCACTTTCTCCTTCCCTTTACCAACGAAAGCTTATTTCCTCCTCTCCTCATCGGCCCTCAGTTTCTTGTTGCCCTTCTCCATGGGCTCCTTCTCACCTTTCCCTCTTCTTCCTATTGATGGGCCTCGAGGTATCCATCATTGGCTTCTTTGGGAATGCTGATCCCAGAGAATCTTCCTGCAGTAGAGGTTGGCGGCTTCTCCGGCTAATCATCAGAATATCGCTTCTTTAATCTCTTTTGTTTCGGATTGGTGGGGACCTCCCTAAGATTTGTCAATGGAGGGAGGTCCTCCATCACCTTTTGTAATCTTTCTTCCCTCTAAGCTTCAGTCTACTTCGCCCTCTCTTCATCACCTCCTTCTTCTTCACCCTCCTCCTGCTCATCTCCTCCCTCCTCATCATCGTCCTCTTCAGATGAGCTAGGCTCCCCCACAACTAACTTAGTAGGAATAAAGTCAGTGGGGATTAGCACCTCCCCATCATCCACCACATCCAAAACCTTCTCAAGAAGGTAGCTCACCTTCAACCCACATTGGTCGTGAACTGACCCGTGCTCTCAATTGTGGTCTTCCTACCCACATAATTGAGCAACCATTCAAACAGAAACTCCACCCAATTTCCATGAACTTAGCCATCGATGGCCATAAGTACAGAGTAATTCTTCCGGCTCATCTCAGATATCGAACCCACCTCGCATTGCAGCATGCAGATAGCAATATCTGCGAAGAATTTATAGAAGGGGTCGAGCTCATTGGTTTTGTGGTTTGTTTTCCACCCTGTGGTTATTTCCTCCTTCCACTAGGTCCAGTGGCCCTCCATGTGCTCCCGCACCCTCTGGTTGTCAACACCTTGCAGATATACATGAATGCAAGCGCCATGGTTCTGGAGATGGAATATCTTACTCAGCAGCTTGGGAGTGACCCTCATTGATGTTCTGGCCACTGAAGTATTGAAGGCTTTGGCGTCCTTGTCCACCACTGCGTTGGTGTATAACTGAGCGACCATGTAGGGGTGGAATCATTTTGGTCGTGCTCGCAGAAAATAAACTATCTTCTCTCCATTCAGTTTTCACGGCAAACAGTTATCAGGACATGCTGCCTTGACATCATCTACAGTTAGGATCTTCTCCTTGATGACCTGTGCTGCTCACCTATGCTCTAGTGAGAGCTTCTTCGAATCATCCCTAAACAGCTTAAGGACTTGAGTATAGGGACGATCTACGTACACCACTTCGTTTGCCTCTTGACCAAACGTCGAGGTCTCTGCAACTTGCTTCTTCGATGGCGTTTAAGTTGGTTTCTTTGACATTATTAAAGATCAATGATGAGCAATAAATTTGGAAAATAAATGTTGGGCAGTCTTGAATGCTTGGAGAATTTGGATTAATGAAGTTTTTGTTGGTCCCTTATGATCAGAGTCGTCGTGGTTACAATAAAGTACACACACGAAGTGCAGCGGAATAGATTGCGTTTACTTGTATTTAGATTATTCTCAACTCTATATTAGTTAAAGTTTACTTAGGTTACCTTTTTCAGTTATACACTAGCAACTTGGTCACTAGGTTTTAAAACATACTAGCTCAGAAAGCAGTAACAACAAGACAACACACAATTTATAGTGGTTCGATAAAATGATCTACGTCCATTCCTTAGCCAAATCGCTAAGAATTTTACTAGAAAGTATACGGTGTACAAAGATTTGCCTTTCCTGTTAAGCAATCAGCCGTCGGTAGGTCTGTCTGCTTTACGGCTATCTTCCGATACTCCGGACTTTCCAGGTGTGGCTCCGGCTGAGTCAAGGGCGCACCTTCGTAAAACTCGCTTTCACCACTCGCTTGGAAGAGTTTAAAGTTCCCTCCGAACTATCGTGTGTTCTCGGCTTCAATGCCCGCCTTAATCAATTTCTTCACAAGAAATTGACTGCTGGATGCTTTCCTTAAAAAGAAAGTGATCCCAATGATTGAAGATTCTTGAATCAATTCAAGAATCACTCAGAAGAATGTTAGACGTGTAGTGAGACACTCAGAATGTTGAAGGCCTTTTGATATCTCTGGATTATACCTTCCAACTGGACTGCTCTCTTGCCTTTTTTGCTTTTTGGAATCTTTCGTATATCGAGTTTTTGGTTAGAGAGTGAGCAGCACCTACATCTTCCTTTGACTTGCCTTTTATGGTTGTGTCCTCGGAGTTTGAGTCGGCAGATCCGTTTAGACACAATGGATCTTTCTCCTTAAATGCAGGTAGCTTTTTACTAACTTTTCTACTTTTGCACAGGCTTTTCCGTCCTACTTTTGACATGGCTAATCATCGCGTGTTGGTCAGAATGGCGGTGTAGCAGTTGTTCAGGTTTGCTTTGCTGAGCTTCTACTGGTACGGGATGCTAGATCTCTTTCAGCATATTTCTGGACTCAATGCGCAGCAAGTGCTTTGTCTGCTACTCTGACTTTAGTTTGCTAGCATCTTCAGCAGTTTAGGACGTGTTTGTCAACTGCTGATTCCTTAGCATTCTGTTATTGCTAGCAGTCTTCCTTTAGCATTCTTTGATGTTTGCTAGGATACTTCCAAGCAGCCTATTCTATTACAACTCGATGTTTACCCTATACAGGACATTACATAAGTTGCTAAGCTATGCTAATGTTCAGCAATGATCGACCATCTACTAAGGTTTGATCCAACAAAACCTTTTACAATGAGATCCTAAGGGTAATTCATGAATATTTTCCCAACAATTTCCCCCTTTTTGGTGCGATCAAAGCTTATTAGGGATTGCTGAGACTTAGCTTAGAAGTTCTGAGTTACAAGGAAATTTCTAGACACACTATCTCAGAGTCTTTCTTTGCTTTAAGTCCTTTTTTAAAAAAAAAATATTACAAGCAAATCATTCAGCAACCATTTAAACATCCCTGGTTTATCCTTCCGGATTCTGATTCGTTGAGTACACAGAAAGTGTATTTCAACTATTGTTCACACTAGGAAAATCAGAATTTAGACAATAAGATTTTGTCATGATTCTGATGATTTCATATATGATTTTGCAATTACACGTTTAGAGAAATCATTTCAGAATCATGGTAAAGAAAATGATAGAGAGTGACCTTAGTTCAGAGCATCTGGTGGAGGTTTTGGCTTCTCAAGTGACTCAACTTTCTTTATCGTCATGGCCATTAGTTTCTCCATCTGTTCAATGCATGCTCGTTGTTCTTCTCTCTGTTGTTCTTCTAACTTCATCCTCCGTTCCATCATTGCACGTTCAAATTCTTTTTCTTTCAGCAGCAGCTCAACTTCCTCTGCTTTTATCCTTGCTTGTTCAGCAATCCTTCTTTCTTCCCCCTCTTTGAGAGCATCCAAAACAGAAGTGGAGAAAGACTTGTGTGCATCAAGATCGACGCTGAGAGTCATCACATTTTTTTGCACCGTAGACATGGTTTCTGCTACATTTGTGATCTTGGTAGCGACTTGACCAACTTGTTGCTGAACCTCTGAAACAGAGGTTTTCACTCCAGAGATTGCTCCTCGGACATCAGCAACCTCTTTCAGGACCTCTTCATTGAATCTGGCTTCCTGGATATCGTGTTGGTGTAGGGCGTTATGAAGTATGTTGACAAGAGATTGGAAGCTTACTTGGACTGGTTCGGCGGCAATGGGACTGACAGAGACATCTATTTCAGTACCGCTTACTAATGTAGGAGCTTCACCATCTTCTCTTTCCACTGTAGCAATTGCAGATGCTTGAGCTGCTACTTCAACTCTTTGTGTGGCAACATCAAGAACCACATTGGTATCTACTTCCATGGACTCACTCACTATATTCTGATCGAGATTTGAGTCACAACCTTGAGTTTGAAGTGAAGTTGCGGCTCGAGTATATTCTTTCTGAAAGTTAATAATTTTGAGATAGTCTTGTCTCCTGGCCTCCTTTTCTCTTTCTTCTTCGATCGCGGCTAGTTCAAGACTTCTAACTCGCAACTTCTCCTCATAAGAAGCTTTCCGCTTCCGATAAGCAATCATTGCAGCCCTTTCTCGTTTGGTGAGTTCCATGTGGGCCAAGGACTTCTTATCTGGAGCAAACTGTGATCTGGGCAGAGTCTGAGATGGAAGAAACTTCCTATGAGCGCGGATGGCTTGCAATCGAGCAATTACTTGTTGATCAGTATATTGTTTCGTGCAGGAGGGCTGGTCCATCCACTCATTTGCCCAGGTTTCTTCGGAACGCCAGAAATTAAGACCTTTTCTAGCGATAATAATCATCCTTTCCTCAAAACAGAGTTCATGCATGATGTAGTCATAAGTTTTCCATCGTCGAAATTGAGTACCAAGCACACTGCCTTCCTCTGTTTCTTCGTGAATCTCAACATAGAAGACTCCTGCAATGTCCCTATTTACTTCTTGCTCTACGAAGGCTAAGATCTCATCAATCCAATCTCGGAGATCAGCATTCATATCTTCATTAATCGAGACAGCAGCATACCACTGTGCTACTCTTCGTGAGAGAAAGAGTTTGCCAGGTAAACCATCAAATGGAATCCTCAGTTGTTCATTCCTTAGAGTGGGGTATTTTCGTAGAGTTTTGGCATCAAATACCTCGATAGATTCCCCCTCAAAATCAGATTCTGATGAGCAGATGGATTCGTCCAAAAATCCAGCAGAGGAGATTTCCTTTTCTATTGCTTCTTCTGCTTGATCTTCATTACTAGCATCGATTGTTGTCTCCTCAGTAGTATGGACTTCTTCAGCAGTATCTGCCATAGTTTCGTCAGATGCAGTAGATTCTTCAGCAGTTGTTTTCATAGAGTCATCAGTTGCAGTAGATTCTTCAGCAGTTGTTTTCATAGAATCATCAGCTGCAGTAGATTCTTCAGTAGTTGTTTTCATAGAATCATCAGCTGCAGTAGATTCTTTAGCAGTGTCTTTCCCTGTTTCTTCAGTGATTTGCTCCGATTTTGTTTCAATAGTATTTTCTTTAGCAACATGCTCTGCAGTAGACATGTTCGTATCTGCGCTTTCCTTAGAGATTTCTGATGACCCTGCATCCTTATCTCTGGGATGTATATCACTTGTCTCTGATCCTAGCGCGTCGCGAAATTGAACCGATTTGCCTTTGGAGTGTTCCACGGCATTGAAAGCGCCAGATTGAATCAGCGTATCTAGCTCTTTATCAGTCATGCCGTCTGCTGCAGTTGTAATCTTGGTAGTGTTGCTGACTGCAATAGGGTTATCCATTTCTTTTTCTGTCAAAGTAGAGTCTATTATTGTCTTCCCTTTCTTTGCTGCTCTGCTTATCTCTTCAGAAGCATCCTCATCGGGTGTTTGACTAGTATTTTCCTTTTGATTCTCTCTTTCTAGATGAGATCTTTTTAATCTCTCGAAGTTCAGATCCCTTCCTTCGAATGTGATTCTATCCCTCTCCTTTCTGTATTCCTTTATTTCATGTGCCTTCGTTTTTTTTGCACGCTTTCTTTTAGCTTCACGTACGCCTTTCACACGTTCATCAAAACTTTTAGATGATAGGGGTGAATCAGGTACTTTTTCAGTAGTGACAGCGGCTAGCTCAGCAGTTTTGCGTAGGCGCTGACGACTAGACCTTCTGTTTCTGGTGGGAGCAATATCCTTTTGTTGTTCAGAAGAGATTGGAACAGCAAGTTGACCAATCACGAGTGGCTGTTGAAGTGCAGCCCTTTGGTCCATAATCTCCTCAATCTGTTCGGTCGGTATCTCTCCGAGAGCTACAATATCATCAAGCTGCTTAAAGCACTGCTCCGTTTCAGCGTTCTGAGTTAATACTGCTATTTCCTCAGCAGAGATAGATGATGCTATCTGCAATACTTGTTCGCCCAAGGAACGTTCGTCTACTTCATCATCCGAAGTAGGCTTGTCCGCATCCACATTAGATTTACCAGTCAGCTTCTTTGGCTTCTTGTAATCAAGAGGGTTGGCTGCTTTTCGTGTGATTGGAATGAAATCAGTGGAGAGCAACTTCACTCCTTGATCAATTTTCGTTGAAAGCATGACCAATTCCAGAAACTTGCTTATTTTCAACCCAAAATTAACATTTGATGAAAAAGTTCATCCACAAACATGTGGTCGTTCTTCTTGGCGTGCTCTTCCCATCATTCGAAGAAAAACTCAGCCCAATTTCCCTTCACTTTTTCTGTGAGAGCCATCATTACTGCATATTTCTTAGCAGAAAGTTTAGAATATGATCCGGCGTCGCATTGGAACATCTTGATCACCAATTCTGCAAGAATTTTAAATTCATCCTGTAGGGTGTTAATGGGTGTGGCAGCCCGGAATGTGATCTCGTGACCTTTCCAATCCTTAATTACTTCAGGCTTCTTCCATAAATTCCAACGTCTTTCCATCTCATCATAATCCGTTACTTTGTAATGAGATATACGTTCCCCCTTATTCCGAAGACCAAAAGTTTTAGCAAGAACTTCGGCACTTACTTCAATGATACTTCCATAAACACAAGTTTTAAAAGATTTTTAATCTTCACTCATGACTGCTCTGGCATAAAATTCAGAAACCATATGCGGATGAAAATGCATGGGTTCAGCGGATAAGTATTAGGTTACCTGTTCGCTATCGAGAATATCCATTATCCAATCCGGGATATGTTCAGCAGCAAGAAGTTTATACAAAATGCGATCCTTCATGATTTGAGCCAAACGCCTCTGCTCCTTTGTGTGGCCGGCTTGGGATATCTTCCGAGCCATCATAAAAAGCTGTCCATACGATATTGAATCATCAACATCTTCTTTCTTTAGAATCCCAGTAAACCCTGGTGCCTGCCGCATATGTAAGGGTTCTCCAGAATTTGGTGGAAAATTGAAGGGAGGTGGTTCATTAGATTCAGAGCGATGGTTCTGACAAGTAGATTTCTGGGATGATGAGGCTATAGAATCTGTGGCCATGTCTGTGAGGGAGAATCTGGAGTAATTTTTCAAATAATACGGAGACTTTAGAATTGGGGATTTTGCTCTGTCTTTCGAAAAATGAGAAGAAAATGAACAGTGATCAGAGCAAAGGTAGGGTTAATTTTGAATGTGAGATCTAACGGTTGAGGGAAAGTTTGCGAAGTGTTAGATCAACGATTCAGAATAAACGCGTCTCTCCATATAGCTTCCCATGCTCCGAGAAACACTCAAGTGCTTCTGACGTGGCGTCTCCTCAGTTGATGCCGCCGTTTGTATGCATTAATTACGCCTTATCGGGTCCCATCAAGTTTGAATTTTGAGTCATCCCGCCTCGATTTCAGATAGTTGTTGTTTCTGAACTAGCAGTCGTTCAAGGATGCTGATAGAGGATGGTCCTACTCAGCATTCTAATTTTCAGCAACTTCTGAAGATCTGCTGAGTCTATGAGAACTCTTATTTGAAAAGTGTGATGATGAGATCCTCGAACTTTTCAATACTCCTTTCTCACTATTGCTGGAAAAAATGATTTGACTTCCCATGCATACACGTCGATCCCTTTATTAACGACGTTTCGTATTCCAAGAGGTGAATCATTGCGATCTTCAGACAGATTTTTCTCTTTCTTCGCGTCATAAATGGGAAATTCTCTATAAATACCTCTGTTTGAGATTATCCAAACATCTCAATTATCCTTCTTTCCTGATTCATACTTTCAATCTTCTTCTCCTCAAGAAAGTTAGGTCCCTTTCTTCACTCATGGGCTCTCCTCCACGAACCATAGATATCAGACGCAATCTGATCCTGGATGAGCCAGGTCTGGATAGGTATTATATAGATGATTGGGATGCGGCAGTGAAGGTCATCTCTTCGTTGCAGTAGGGGGGGGGCTTTCGCAATTTGTGAGTGCTACTCCTCACTGTTTTCAAGAGGAAGTGTTGAGGGATTTCCTCAGTGATTGTCGTGTGGAGCCGAACGCAATCTATGGGGTGTTCCATAATAATCTTGTCCATTGGACCCCTGACACCTTTGCAGTTGATTTCGGGCTTCCTCGAGGTCCGTTGTCTGTAGAGGACTATCTAGCAGAGGAAGTGGCTCCAGAGTGGCTGGCATGGGAGAAATGGCGTCATTCTCCTCATTTTGATTTCAGCCCTGAAGTTCCTGCCTCTGGCCTCCAGACTTCATATTGGGTTATGTTCCGTATTGCCCATGGAATTCTGCTTGGAGAGGAGCCTTATGACCTCTGTTTCTTAAGATCTGTTTGGCAGGTGATGATGGCCATGGATGATGCTGCCTCTGTTGACTGGGCCGGATACGTCTTCAAGAATGTCTGGGAAGCTGTCAAGCTTCATCCGTTCGTGCCTCTGCGGAATGGAATGCAGCTCAGCTGGTTGATGGAGAAGTATTTTCCGGAAATTGCTGACGGTCCATCTAACCTTCAAGGGGCTGATTTCTATTCTTATAAGTCAGTGTCGCCTTTCTGAATGAATTCCGTAGTAGATCTGTATTTCCTCTTTTGTTTGACTTATAATGCGATGTCCTTCTTTTGTAATGAATATCTGCCTCAAGGCATGTTCCTCTTTTGGTGATGAATATATGAATATGTCGATCTTTTGATGTTTCTTCATGATAAAGTATAGATGTGATCTTTATTCCTTCATAGTTTGCTGAGCAGAAACAATTTATCTGCTGAAGATTGGTAGAGGCATATCCGTCATTCGCCATTAGCTTAGCAAACTACATATAGTAACATCTCCCATAAACTGCTGGAAGTAAGAATGAGAATACAATCTCATTCATCCGCAGCAATATCTAGTTCCATCATGCCCAATTTGATGCATAATTCTTTGAATCTTGCCTCTGCAAGGGGCTTAGTGAAGATGTCTGCTATTTGATCCTCAGTGCATATTCGCTGAATATCAATATCCTTCTTTTCTTGATGGTCATAGATAAAATGATGTCGGATGTCAATGCATTTTGTCCTGGAATGATGTACTGGATTCCTTGTGATGCACATAGCACTATTGTTATCACAGTAGATTGGTAAGCATTCAGGAGAGATGTCATAATCTTGAAGTTGTTGTCGAATCCACAGAATTTGTTGACAGCAGCTAGCAGCCGCTACATACTCTGCTTCGGTGGTTGAGGTTGCTACGGAGTGCTGCTTTTTGCTGAACCAGCTGATCAATTTGTGACCAAGGAATTAACATGTACCACTGGTGCTTTTCCTGTCGATTTTGCATCCTCCAAAATCAAAATCTGAATAACCACTCAGGGCTAGACTGTCGGCTCTTGGATACCAAATTCCTAAGCCTTCTGTGCACTTCAAATAACGGATAATTCGTCTCGCTGTGTCTAGATGCGTTTTGTTCGGTTGGGATTGATATCTGGCACATAGTCCCACAGCATATGATATATCGGGTCTGCTGGCTGTAAGATATAGTAGAGATCCGATGATTCCTCGATATAAGGTAGGCTTCACTGCTTCTCCTTCTTTTTCTAGATCTGCCATACACGCATTGCTGATGGGGATCCTTAAGCTCTTGGATTTCTCTGGACAGTATTTAGCTATTAGATCTCGCGTGTATTTCTTTTGATGAATGAAAATTCCTTCATTCGATTGTTGAACTTGAAGTCCAAGAAAATAGGACTTTCTTCCCATCATACTCATTTGAAAATTACTCATCATTAGCTTGGAGAATTTGTCACAGAGAGCTTGATTCTTCGAGCCAACGATGATGTCATCAACGTAGATTTGCACAAGTAGAATACTTTCTTCGTCCTTCATGCGAAAGAGATCAATCCTTCCCTTTTTGAAGCCATTGTCGAGTAGAAACTTAGATAAAGTTTCATACCAAGCTCGAGGTGCATGCTTCAGTCCATACAAGGCTTTCCTTAGTTTATAGACCTGATTTCCATTCTCAAAACCTGGAGGCTGCTCAACGTAGACCTCCTCCTTGAGTTCACCATTAAGGAATGCACTTTTGACATCCATTTGCATGACCGAGAATTCATGATGTGTTGCATAAGCAAGAAATAATCTGATTGCTTCCAATCTGGCTACAGGAGCGAATGTCTCATCATAGTCGATGCCTTCACACTGTTTGTATCATTTGGCTACCAGGCGTGCTTTATTTCTTACCACCAAGTCTGATTCGTTCTTCTTGTTCTTGAATACCCATTTGGTACCTATGACATTCTGATGTTTTGGTCTATCCACCAGATCCCATACATGGTTACGAGAGAATTCAGCAAGCTCCTCTTGCATAGCGTTTACCCAGTCTGGATCACGTAGTGCATCCTCAACTTTAGTTGGTTCTTCACTTGATAGATAACATGAAAACATTGCAGATCCTTGTCTGGTCAGAACGGGGTCATTGATATCTCCAAGAACATCTTCTAGTGGATGTGCACGCAGCCATGCTGGTCTGATTGGTTCTCCAGCAATTCTTTCTCCTTCGAGATTATTGGTATGTTCTGCATTATCCGCTTCATCCTCAGCATCTCGTGCGTTGTGAGTTTGATCTTCAGCATCAGGAATTTCTTCAGCAATCGGGACTTCTGTTATAGGAACATCATAGTCTGGACCTTCTCTTTCAGTGGGATTCTCAGCATTTGGTGTCTCAGCAGCTGGTATCTCAGCAGCTCCTCTGCCAAGATCTTCAGTAGCATTGATTTCCTCAGCGACGGGGGTAGGATTAGGGGTTTCCTCGTCTGAATCATCTAGCGGATTAAAGATATCCTTTTGGGGATTGGCCTCAGCATGATCATTAGCGTCATTAGCCTGGTCCGCTGGACTCGTCTGGAGAGGATTACATTCATTCATAGACTTAGTCGGATCAAATCGTAAGTGTTCAAGGTAATTCAAGATCGATTGATCATTGACATCATTAGTCTCATGATTGTCATCCTTTGTCTCATTGATGGCTCTGCGCACTAAAGTAGATTCATCAAAAATAACATTGCATGTTATTTCTACAATTTCGGTAGTCTTATTTAACACTCTATAACCTTTGTGAGTGGGGTGATCGTATCCGACAAGTACACCCTCATCCGACTTTGGCGAAAAAGT
This sequence comes from Plectranthus barbatus, assembly GCA_026898455.1. Lineage (NCBI taxonomy): Eukaryota > Viridiplantae > Streptophyta > Magnoliopsida > Lamiales > Lamiaceae > Plectranthus > Plectranthus barbatus. The sequence continues at coordinate 41,485 of JAPKLW010001743.1, read as the reverse complement.
GTTAAGTTTTGACTTTCCGTTTTATGGATATAACACATTGCACCAAAAGCACGTAAATAATCTAAATTAGGCTTACGACCGTTATATACTTCATAGGGAGTTTTGTTGAATCGGCCATTGATAGAGCTCCTGTTCTGCGTATAGCAGGCAGTCATCACTGCTTCGCCCCAAAATTTATCAGGTAGGTTGGCATCGGCTTGCATAGATCGCACTGCTTCTTTCAAGGTTCGATTCCTCCTTTCTGCTAGACCGTTCTACTGTGGGGTCCTAGCAATGGATCTCTCATGATTTATGCCGGCTTCTGCGCAAAAGTCCATGAGAATGCCATTGCAGAATTCTGTTCCATTGTCAGATCGAATCCTCTTCACCGTGACTTATTTACTATTCTGCTCCTTGAGGATTAACTCGGGTAGAGTGATCTTAACCTCATCTTTGGTTTTCAGTAAGCGAACCCATGTGTACCAGGAATAGTCATCAACTACCACAAGAGTATATATCTTTTTACTTACAGAGGGTGGAGTGAGTGGTCCGAATAGATCCATATGTAATAATTCTAGGATTCTGCTTGAGGTGTTCTTTTCTGGGTTGGAATGAAATGAGGCTTAGGTCTGCTTTCCTTGTTGGCATGCCTTGCATATGCCTTCCTTACGAAATGTGATGTTTTGAGGTAAACCTGTGACAAGCTCATTTCTAGCAATATGATTGATGGTTTTGAAATTTAAGTGATTTAACCTCTTATGCCATAACCAAGTGGTTTCCTCTTTGTTTAGTGCTAGAAAGCATGAGTGTTGTTGACCACTTTGCCAATCAACCACATAAAGTCCACCTTTCCGAATTCCTCGAAGCTTTACTTCTCCTGTTACATTGTCAGCTATAGAACATCCCGAATGAATGAAAGATACTGTGTACACGTTTTCGCATAGTTGTCTTATGCTTAGCAGGTTGTGTTTGAGATTGGATACGAGAGCAATATTAATAATTCTTAGTCCGTTCCGCTCTACGCATCCTCTGCCAAGTACTCTTCCTTTGCTGTTGTCTCCAAACACCACAGATGGGCCATATGATTTTTGAATATCCGAGAATAATTCTTCGTCTCCCGTCATGTGCGCAGAACAACCACTGTCTAGGATGCATTCATTTGACATGCCTGATGTCTTCGTACTTGAATCCTGGTCCTGCAAGAACAATAAGTTGATTTAGGTCCCCGTTTCGAGTCGGGACCTGGAGGATTAACTTGAGTCATTGTTCCTTTTGGAACCCACATTTTGATGATCTTCAAAGATTTTTCTTCGAGATTCATTTTGCTAACTTTCTCAACTTTTTGATGTGCATGTGTATGTGGTTGTGCGTTGTGCTCCTTTTCCTTCATCGTCCTTTGATGGTACACATATCTGGACTCGGGTCTCACATAGGTGTTTCTCCTATGCGGCATGTAATGATAATATTTGGGTTTCATTGAATGACCCTCATTGTGTCTTTCCCGAGAAAGGACAGGATTTGGCTTCCTGGCATTTGAAACATGATGCTCAGCCTTTGTCCTTGAGTTTGCTGAATAGTTTCGCTTAGCAGACCTCAATTGTGAGTTTTGCTGAAGTTCAGCATCTTTTATTATCCTCTGCTGAAATCTTACATTCTGCTTGACCTTTTGCTGAGGTCTTGCATAGTGCTTCTGCTTGGGTTCAGCAGATTGCTTGATATTCTGCTGAGCGATCGGCTTTGCGTTTGAGGATTCAGCAACTAATTTATCCTTCTCTTGACTATCATCAAATATTTTTCCGCCAGAAACAAAGATGATATTTTCTTTTTGCCTCGAAGGTTCATCTTCGTCAGTGCAACAATGCCCAATTCCAGATCGATCACCATGATGTCTCTGTTGGCTTATCAGGTTATTCAAAATATCCTGACTAGTCATATATGCGCAGACACACTTCTCATTGGCTTTGTTTTTCAAAAACATATTTTCCTTTTCAAGATTTTTCAAATTTTCAAAGAGTTCAGAAGATTCAGTTCTAAGTCTTGATAGTTCCTCACTATCAGACCTTAGTCTTTCGACTTCATTTGTCAGACTTAAGACTTTCTGTTTGAGTGAAGAATTATCTTTCACAATAGCATCTTTCAAGGTACCTTAGAAAGTTCTAAAGAAAGCTTGGTAAGATAATCTTCCTCAGAATCTAGGAGGGAATCCTCTGATTCAGGTGTGTGTGCTGAGCATGAAGTATTCGTTATAGGTGTTACCTCCTGATTGTCGACTGCTAAGGCCGATTCGAAGGGTTGCTCAGCATCAGCGGATGATTCGCCATCTTCAATGATTTTTGCCATAAAAACCATTAGGGCTTCTTCTTCCTCGTCAGTGGGGTAATATTCTTCTTCGTTGTCAGGAATATCTGGAACTTCTGTCCGTGTCAGCAATGCCTTTGTTACAGCTTGTACTGCTCGTCTTTCAAATCTCTTACGCAGACGTTCTCTTTCCTTAGGACTCACTTTTGGACAATCATGCTTCAAGTGATCAGGAGACTTGCATTCAAAACATGTTCTTATCCTTTTTTCAGTAGGGTGCTGCATCATGCTTGCTTCTGCTTCCAGAATCATTTTCTATATCTTCTTCATCTGTTCTTCCAACTCGCCTATCTTTTGATCTTCATCGTTGATATTAGAAGTTGATGAAGTCTCCTTGGACGGTGTTGTAGATGCAGGTGTTGACTTTTCCTGGTTATAGAAAGGCTTCCTCGGAGATTTCCATTTGTTTCCATCCTTTTTGACAAAGTAAGCTACGTCTTCTTGAGTTCCAACGCTTGTGGGGTTTGGATGTATAAAGGCAGCTTCGTTTTTCTTTGACTGTTGAATGATGAATTCATGCGCCTTTAGTTGAGAGAAAACTTCAGCGGTCGTCATATTGTTGAGATTTTTTTTGCTCATGCTTGTCATCTTGACAAACCAATCACTTCTGGGGTAAAGCTTGGATATAATTTTGTTATTCATTTCCCCTATGTCATATGTCTTGCCGACATTTTTGAGTTCTGCGATGATAGTGTTGAATCTTTCTTCCATCCCCTGAATAGTTTCTCCTGGAATCATGGCGAAGGATTCGTACTTGTCCACAACGACTTGTAGCTTGTTTCGCTTCATTTGTTCCGTTTCCTAAGAAACTTCGCACACGTAATCCCACATCTCTTTTGCGGTATTGTAATCTAGAGCTTTATTGGACATTTGGGGAGGTAGACATTCCATGATTAGTTTCATGGCGATAAACTCCAGCTGGCCTCTCTTTTTGTCTTCAAGAGTCCATTCCTCGTAGGGTTTATTCACCATCTCAGGTCTGGGTTGGCCACCAGCGGGTCCAGGGGGTGCAGTGTTGACCTTCATGATTTCTATAGGACTAACTGTTAGGATGTCCCTCATCTCTGGATGTATGCTCTGCAGCTGGATCATGGCCTTCTTTTTCCATGTTGCAAATCCATCCTTGTTGTACTTTGGAAGAGCGTGATTCATCATCGGATAATTCTCGTCTTCAGCTGAGCTATGTAAAACACAGATACAAGAGACGCAAGGAAAGACTAGGATCTAGGTCCTAAGCGACTCAGAAGCAGTCGGTTTTTCAACCTCCTGCTCTGATACCACTTGTTGGTCCCTTATGATCAGAGTCGTCGTGGTTACAATAAAGTACACACACAAAGTGCAGCGGAATAGATTGCGTTTACTTGTATTTAGATTATTCTCAACTCTATTTTAGTTAAAGTTTACTTAGGTTACCTTTTTCAATTATACACTAGCAACTTGGTCACTAGGTTTTAAAACATACTAGCTCAGAAAGCAGTAACAACAAGACAACACACAATTTATAGTGGTTCGATCAAATGATCTACGTCCACTCCTTAGCCGAATCGCTAAGAATTTTACTAGAAAGTATACGGTGTACAAATATTTGCCTTTCCTGTTAAGCAATCAGCCGTCGGTAGGTCTGTCTGCTTTTCGGCTATCTTCCGATACTCCGGACTTTCCTGGTGTGGCTTCGGCTGAGTCAAGGGTGCACCTTCGTAAAACTCGCTTTCACCACTCGTTTGGAAGAGCTTAAAGTTCCCTCCGAACTATCGTGTGTTCTCGGCTTCAATGTCCGCCTTAATCAATTTCTTCACAAGAAATTGACTGCTAGATGCTTTCCTTAAAAAGAAAGTGATCCCAATGATTGAAGATTTTGATTCAATTCAAGAATCACTCAGAAGAATGTCAGACGTGTAGTGAGAAACATAGAATGTTGAAGGCCTTTTGATATCTCTGGATTATACCTTCCAACTGGACTGCTCTCTTGCCTTTTTTGCTTTTTGGAATCTTTCGTATATCGAGTTTTTGTTTAGAGAGTGAGCAGCACCTGCATCTTCCTTTGACTTGCCTTTTATAGTTGTGTCCTCGAAGTTTGAGTCGGTAGATCCGTTTAGACACAATGGATCTTTCTTCTTAAATGCAGGTAGCTTTTTACTAACTTTTCTGCTTTTGCACCAACTTTTCCGTCCTACTTCTGACATGGCTAATCGTCGCGTGTTGGTCAGAATGGCGATGTAGCAGTTGTTCAGGTTTGCTTTGCTGAGCTTCTACTGGTACGGGATGCCAGATCTCTTTCAGCATACTTGTGGACTCAATGCGCAGCAAGTGCTTTGTCTGCTACTCTGACTTTGGTTTGCTAGCATCTTCAGCAGTTTAGGACGTGTTTGTCAACTACTGATTCCTTAGCATTCTGTTATTGCTAGCAGTCTTCCTTTAGCATTCTTTGATGTTTGCTGAGATACTTCCAAGCAGCCTATTCTATTACAACTCGATGTTTACCCTATACAGGACATTACATAAGTTGTTAAGCTATGCTAATGTTCAGCAATGATCGACCATCTACTAAGGTTTGATCCAACAAAACCTTTTACAATGAGATCCTAAGGGTAATTCATGAATATTTTCCCAACAGTTTTGAAGATGGAACAAATATGGCAAATGATTGAAAGTGTAACTACCGGAGATTGTTTTTCCATATATAGGATTTAATAGTATATATCGAACGGCTCTGGGAGGTTCAACAACTATAAGATCGACGGATAGGGATAAGGGACGGTTGGCTTGGGTTGACTGATCTGACGTGGGAGAGCAGGGTCTCCACGTGGCACGCTCGGATCGATCACCGCCTATTGCACATTTAATGCATCGTATGGGATAAGCAATCAATTTGAAATTCAAAAATCCCGCCTTTCATACCCATACTGAGTAGAGGTAAGTTCCTAAACTAAGAGTTAGAAATCAGTTTAATTACACATCCGTCCTTCAAAATATTCGAAGTATGAAAACCAAACCTTGGTTTTGAAAGTCAGTACGGTCCACCAAAATTTTAATAAACCAGCTAAGTTTAGATCCTCCATACTGAGAGATATCCTCCAAACTGAAACTTAATCGTCAAGAGTCAGTTTCTCAATTTCTCCGCCAACATGAGATTTCTTCAAAATTGGCTAAGTATAGTTCTGCCATACTAAGAAATGGACCGAAACAGAAAACTGAGAGTTGGAACTTAGTTTTAGTTCGCTTCCTTCGTCTTCAACATGGAATTCACCGATCTTCATATCTTTTGGAATCTTTTGGAGACATCACTTGAGATAGATCGAATAATTTGACTTCCAAACAAGTAAAATTGAGAATTGGGACTCAGTTTTAGTCAACATTATCTCTTATTTACTTAGGATTCGAAAAAGTAAGAAAACCAGAAAACTGAGAGCTTGGACTAAATTTTACTCCGCAACTACTCCTCTTCGATTGAGATTTCATCCAACTCCAATAAATCAAGCTTGATGCAAAGCTCTTTGAATCTCGTCTCAGGGATAGGTTTGGTAAAGATATCTGCCAATTAATCTTCGGTACGAATGTATTCCACAGACACATCTTTCTTCTCCATGTGATGTCTGATAAAATGATGTCTAATGTCGATGTGCTTGGTCCTGGAGTGATGAGTTGGGTTCTTTGTGATACACATAGCACTGCTATTATCACAATAAATAGGATCGCACCCAGTTTTGTCCTCATAATCAAGCAATTGTTGCTTGATCCATGGGACTTAAGCACAACAACTAGCAGCAGCTACATACTCAGCTTCGGTTGTTGATGTAGCAACGCAGGGCTGGTTCTTGCTAAACCGGCTTATAAGCTTGTGACCCAGGAACTGACAAATTCCACTTGTGCTCTTCCTATCAATGCGGCATCCTCCAAAATCTGAATCTGAGTAAGCATTGAGACTAAGCTCGTCCGTTTTGGGATACCAAATACCTAAGAACTTTGTTCCTGTCAGGTACTTCACAATTCTTTTTGCAGCCTCCATGTGCGACTTCTTGGGGTTGGCTTGAAAGCTCGCACATACTCCAACTGAGTAGAAGATATCCAGCTTACTTGTAGTCAGATATAATAGAGATCCAATAATGCCTCTGTAACTTGTTGGATTGATTGCTTCTCCTTCTTTATCAAGATTAATCTGAGCACTAGGGCTCATTGGAATCGTCAAGGGCTTAGTCTTCTCAGGACAAAACTTGTTGATCAAGTCCTTGGTGTATTTATTCTGGTTGATGAAGATTCCTCCTTAAGATTAGATGACTTGAAGGCCGAGAAAATAAGTAAGCTTACCCATCATACTCATTTTGAATTGTTTTGCATAAGTTGGGCAAAACTTTCGCATAGCTTCATGTTCTTGAAACCAAAGGTGATGTCGTCGACATAGATCTGAACTAATAGGATGTCAGCTCCATCCTTGATTCTGAATAAGGTTATGTCGGTCTTCCCTTTCTGGGAACCATTTTTTAGAAGAAACTGAGACAAGGTCTCATACCAAGCTCGGGGTGCTTGATTCAACCCATAAAGAGCCTTTCTCGACTTGTAAACTTAGTTTCCTTCTTCGAAGCCTGGGGGTTGTTCAACATAAACCTCTTCCTTGAGCTCCCCATTTAAGAATACACTCTTCACATCCATCAGGAACACTGTGAACTTGTAGTGCGCAACATAGTCTAGAAATAACCTTATGGCTTCGAGTCTGGCTACTGCAGCAAAGGTTTCATCGATATCAATCCCTTCACACAGATCATAACCCTTTTCTACGAGCCTTGCTTTGTTCCTCACGATGTTTCCAGTTTCATCTCTCTTGTTCTTGAAGAGCCACTTTGTGCCAATAAAGGATTGATGGGTTGGTTGGTCCACCAAGTACCATACTTCATTCCTCTTGAACTCAGCAAGCTCCTCTTGCATGGCATTGATCTAGTCAGTGGACTTCAAGGCATCTCCTACCTTCGTAAGTTCTGGATTATTAGAGATAAAGCAAGTAAGTAGAGCACTTCCATGCCTCGTGCGATCTGTGTTGGCAACATTGTCCAGCACGTCATCTTCAAGATGATGTCTCGATGATTTAGGCCTTGAGAGCTGAGTAACCTCAACGGGTTGAATAAATGCTCCAAAAAAGTCCGTTCTGTCGGTTCCTAATACTAGAACTGAGGTTACGGTTGACTCCACCATGGATAGATCTTCTGGAACTTGGTATTCTGCTACTGGATTTGGAATTTCTTCTCCGGTAGTGAGTTCCACGATCTCCAGCCTTAGTTCTTCTTGATTCACCTCTTCGGGATGGGCATCTTCAGAGTGAGCACTTTCATCTCTAGGAAAGTCAGCTTCGGCATCCAAGTCAGTTTTAGCTTGGGCTCCTGAAGTTCCCCCTTAGTTTATACCTGCATTAAGAGTTAGTGAATCTATGGCCTCAGCAAGGACAATTGCATCACCGGCCTGGTCCTGTAGATCACTTGATTGTTTATTCATAGATCTAGCCTGAGAAACTGTATTGACATCTTCTTTTTCAGACCTTAGTTTCTCTTTGGTACCCTTGATCTCACGATCATCAAGCTCCAAGTCCTTCAAGGTCCTGCGCATTAAAATAGACTCATAAAAAACAACACAACATGTTACCTCCACAAGTCCCGTAGTCTTGTTGAGTACCCTATATTCCTTGTATGAAGGGTGTCCATATCCAAGGAACACACCTTCATCCGCCTTGGGACTAAAGGTATTCAGCTTAGACTTTTCATTATTAAGGATGTAACATGGAGAAATAAATGCACGAAGATGAGCTATAGAAGGTTTACGACCATTGTAGATCTCGTAGGGGGTTTTGTGATAATGATTATTGATGGCGCTTCAATTCTGAGTATAGCACGTCGTCATCAAGGCTTCTCCCAATAACCTTTGCTCAAGCTTAATTCTTTTAGTGTGCAATTTCTTCTTTCAGCAAGGCCATTTTTTTTAGAAGTTCTCGGAGCTGACTTTTCATTAGCGATCCCAGCATTAGCACAGAAGTTCATAAATGGTCCGTTGCAAAACTCAGTACCATTTTTGGAGCAAATCCTCTTCACGGTTACTCCCTAATTGTTTTGTATGTGCAAGATAAGTTCTGATAGCTGGAGTTTGACCTCATCCTTGGTCTTCAAGAGCCTCACCAAAGTATACCTTGAGTAGTCATTGACTACCAAAAGTGTGAACCTTTTTCCTCCAATGGTGGGTGGATTGACTGGTCCAAACAGATCCATATGCAGTAGCTCCAAGATCCTATCCGTGCTTGCTGTGATGGGCGGTTTTTGAATAAAGTTTGGTTTGCTTTCCCATCCTGCACGCTCGACAGACACCTTCCTTCTTGAATCCAGTTTGTGGAAGACCTTCCACAAGCTTATGCTTCGCTAGGTGCCAGATTGATTGGAAGCTTAGGTGGCTTAGTCTCTTGTGCCACAGCCAATTAACTCCTTCTTGGGATGAGCTTGTTGCGACAAGGCACATGTAAACTTGACCACTCTCCTAATCTACAATGTATAAGCTTCCTTTCCTGACTCCTTTGAGGATGATTTCTTTGGAATCCTTGTCTTTGATTAGGCACTCGGTTTTGGCAAACGTCACCTCGAATCCACTTTGAATAAGCTGACTGATACTCAGCAAGTTGTAGTTGAGATTGGTGACTAAAGATACATTGTTGATGGTGATTCCATAGTACTCTATGCATTATTTGCCTATAACCATCCCCTTGGAATCGTCTCCAAAGACAACAGGAGGTCCTCTTGCCATTTGCAAGTTTGAGAGTAAGTCCTTCTCTCCAGTCATGTGGGTTGAGCACCCACTATCCAGAATCCATGCTCTCTTCTTTATCTTGAGCTGACTCTAGTGACCCTGTAACTGCAAAACAAAGAAGGTTAGACTCTAGGTACCTGAGCTTCTGCGGGTCCTGGTGGGTTAGTCTTTAGAATCCATCCTTTTGGAATCAGAATTTGTTTCACCTTAAGCTTAGATGTAACCTTCTCTACCTTTCTCTTCCTTCTGAAATAAGAAATACTGTTTGAATGCATAAGAGAAGGAACGATGGGTGTGCGTGAATTCCTGCGGAAAACTAAGTTTCTACCAGAATCTCATAAGCCAAGTCCGGGGTGATTAGTCTTCGTAGCCCTAGGATAAGAGAAATGATTGGGCTCAGACCTCGAGTAGTTGTCCCTTGAACTCGAATTAGTCCTCTTCACATACAAACTATGGTTGAAGGACCTTGGATTTCTTGAATCCGAACATGGAACTGATTTCATGCAAAACTCAGTTAATGTTGTTGAAGTGGGTTTCCTTGCATTAGGAACTATTTGCTTAACCCAATCCTTAGGCGTGGAAGGCTTCATCTCAGGTTTATCCAGTTTTGAAACTGAATGACTTTTAAGCTTGGGGACCAAACTCAGTTTTGAAACTAACTTCTGTCCCTTGCCCTAATTGGCCAGTATGGAGATTTTGTCAAGATTGACAACTCCTTTACCCAACAACTTTACCTCTAAACTAGAATTTCCTTTGAAATGGTGATCATTTGAGCTTCTAGTTTCAGAAGTTGATGCATGATTGCTCGAATTGTCCTCATTAAAACCTAAACTTGATTTTTCAAAGGGATCTCTTTGACTATTCAAGGCCTCAACAACTTTGCTAGAACTCGAATATAGAGAACAAATTAGTTTTTTATCCTGAGCAATCTTTAGTCTTAAGGATTCACATTCTTTAGAAATATTTTTGAAGTTTTCAATTAAAATAGAATGCTCCTAGCTTGATTAATTCTTCACTTAATGACCTCGATCTTTGGATCTCCTCGGTCAGTTTTGAAACTTCATGCTTCAGTGAAGTGTTCTCACCAACTTACACATTTTTCATCTGTAAAACTTTTAGAGTTCTTTATTTAAAATTTCAAGAGTGACATCCTCTGAATCTAAGCAATTAGATTCAATGTCCTCTTCTATGCAGGCAATAGGGATTGAAACTGAGTTTTGGATAGGTACCAAATTTTGCGACTCAGCTTCAGTTTCTTCTTCTTCAGAATCCGTTGCATCTTCTCCGAGCTTGGCCATGAAGACCGGGAGAGCTTCTTCCTCGTCTTTATCTCCAGATTTATAGTAGCCATCATCATTATTGGGGATGTCCAAAACTCTAGTTTTAGACATCACGACACTTGCTACTACTTTGGATGCTTTCTTCTCAAAGATCCTTTTAAGGCGCTCTCTCTCCTCCTTAGATACCAGCGGGCATTCATATTTGGGGTGGTTGGGAGAGTCACATTCGAAGCACGCCTTTGGAGGTCTCTCGCTGGATCTTTGTTCTCCTCCCTGTAACCCTTCACTCTTGGCCTTAGCATTTTCCAGAAGCTTGGTCAGCTTCCTCATTTGTTCCTCAAGCTCGGTCACTGAGCTCTCTTCCTCTTTCTTCTGGTAGGAAGATGATGGTGTTGAATTCGATCCAGAGCTTTGTCCACCTGCTCTTTCAGCTTGGTAAGGCTTCTGGGGCCTTCTTTTGAAATCCCTTTTAACGAAAAAGACATCTTCTTTGGGTTGCGTACTGACACTCCTCACAGCTTTATTCTTGTTCATCATTTGAATGTCCCATTCATGGGCTTGAACTTGGGCAAACACATCCTTCGTCGACATCTTCGATAGGTCTTTCTCTTTCAATCTAGCGATTTTTACAAACCAATCCTCCTTGGGCATCTTGGAGAGAATCTTCGCGTTTAAATCTGCAATAGTATGCTCTCCCCCCAAGTTTTTAAGCTCACAGACTATTGCACTAAATCTAGCTTTCATAGATTTGATATTTTCACCGGGAAGCATTTGAAAGAATTCATAGTTATCTACACAATTTTGGAGCTTGTTTCACTTCATCTGATCAGTTTCTTGGCAGAGAGTGCCAAGGAAATCCAACATTTGCCTTGCATTGTCGTATGCCAATGCTTCGACAACTAGTGGCTCTGGTAAGGTTTGTAGAATTAGCTCCATGGCGGTCGTTTCCAATTGAGCACGGACTTTATCTTCGTTGGTCCACTTAGCATAAGGTTTGTCAATGATCTCTGGACCGGCAACTCCTCCAACCTGAGTATTGTCCTTTGTAATCATTATTGGTCCATTGGCTAGGACATTCGCCATTTCTGGATGAACATTCTTCAGCATGATCAAGGACCTTTTCTTCCATATGTTGAAATTCTCTGCAGAATACTTGGGAAGCTTTGTGATGTGAGCCATCTTTGTATATCTGAGCTTAACAAATAAACAAACAAGTGCAAGAAAAGAGATCTGGTTCTAAGCGACTCAACACAACCAATTGGTCTATAAAAATCTTGGCGCGTGATACCACTTTTTGGTCCCGAAACCAGAGTAAAATATTGTGCAATGGAAGCAAGTACGATATGCACTTGTTATCTGAAACTAACTGAAAGTCGGTTTCAGTTTATCAAAAAGTAAGTTTAGCTTAAGGTATAATTAAGTAAGTTTTAGAGTTATATACTTCAATACTTAGCCAAGTATTGAAGGTTTCAAAGTAAGTTTGAGAAACTTAACAATGCAGAAATTTAAAGAAAGAAAGTAAATGACTCAGGATATTTATAGTGGTTCGGACATAAAATCCTTTGTCCACTCTTCCGATCTTCAATCGGGAAACCACTAAGTATCAGTTTTACAAGCCTCCTTTCGATCTATGGTCAGCCCGTCGAAAACCTCCGTCTTCCAGTCTACTGACGTCACTTGCCTGGGAACTCCTTGCGAGTTGGTACTTCTTCAGGATGAAGTGAGGACGCACCCCGCAGCCTTCTCCCTGGTTGATGGATGTTTTCTCATTCTTCCCAGAACTCAGTATGTTGGCAAACGCCCGTAATAATCAATATCCTAGAATAGGATATTGTCTGCTATGAATATAACTTAGGAAACTTATATTCACCAAGTGTGTAGCTTTAGCTAAAAGCTTCGGCCTCGTGCTTAGAAAAGATAGCACAATAAGAATAACTTGAGTTGGAAACTCAAGTCTCGCTATAGAACTCACAAAAATTCACAGAATGTGCGTAGAAAGTTTAGTAGAGTGTCGGCTTAGCTTTTCATGTGTTTCAGGTGTCTTCTTCGTTTGAAGTGCTGGGCTATTTATAGTCTTCAGGGGGATAATTTGAATTTCCACCCGTTAGACACATAAATCATGTTGTTAGACACATGGGGAATGTCATCCAATCATAACCCATACTTTGGTTTGCTTTGATCTACTCTCTCGCCTGCTTTATGCATTTGGCAGTGTACTTTCCACCAACTTTGTGACATTCTAAGTTTCAGTCCGAGGAATCGAAGTATGAGACATCCCCGTACAGACTTTTTGACTAAGCATTGACGTGCCTTTAAGTCTGAATTCGAAAACATGTGTTTTACGTACTTTTGAACTTGAACCTCTATACTGATATTCTAAAGTCAGTATAGGCCTTCTCCATACTGACATTCCAAAGTCAGTATAGTCCTTCACCATACTTGGTGAAACTCAATTTTAGTTTCCAAAATATAGTTTCCAGAAAACTAAGTTTCTAGCCTTACTAAGTTTTATGCGCGAACACTTGTTCTTCATATCTCGAGCTTTTATCTTTTTGAATGTCTTCATTAGAAGGTAAGTTTTTTATTCTTTTGCTCGGTCTTCAGCACCTAAGTTTCTATTAGTACTTAAAAAATCCTATACAAGGATTACAATTGATAACTCTAGAAAACTTAGTACTAAAGTAAGTTTGGACATATCAAAACATCAAATTAAGGGATAAATTGAAAGTCAGTTCCTAACATCTGTCTTCAGTATTCTTTTTTTGTTTTTCAATTACTTGATTAAGATCACCCATCACACACACACACACACACACACACAGAGAGACAGATATATATATATATATATATAGAGAGAGAGAGAGAGAGAGTTGCGTTCAAGTCCGAACTAATTGTCCGAATGAGTTATGAACTTTCATTGTTGTGTGTATAATTGATCAATATAATGTATATGATAGTTCATTATAGTACTTAATTATGATCCTTCATTGTTGTGTGTGTAAATGATCATTGTTGTGTATAAGACATTGTAATGAGGTATCATACACACTATAATGATCAATTACACACACTACAATGAAAGTTCATCGTTCATTTAGGGAGATGAGTTCAGCCGATAGTGCACCCTTTTATATATACAGAGAGAGAGAGGGAGAGAGTGGTGATCATATGAGAATTGTTTTTATTATGAGAAATAAGAATTAATCTCAGCCTTTTATCTTGTCATTTCAATGCTCAAGATCTATTTAATTCCGTGTACAGTTTTAGTCCATTATTGTGCATTGTTGTTTAATTAAGGTTATTTTTGTAATTTTTTCTTTTTTAAAATTTAAATAGTATCTGTCTCCATATTTGATTAGATTTTTTGTTCTTTTTTTCGCGCGATCTGATTCCTTCTTCCTTCTTCGTTCGATTTGATTTCTATTTCTTCTTTCAATCAGATTTTTCCCTTCTTTCTGGATTTCGCATTCATCTTCGCAGTCGTATTTGTTACTAGTGGCTGTTATTGAATTCAGTTTTTTTATTTTGGAGTTCTGTCGTTTGAAGAAGTTATGGTTGATCGTGGATGTGAGGTATACAGAGAATTTTCTTTCTCAGTTTTTTATTTTTGAATTGTGATTGAGTTCATGTTTGTTATGATGTTTTGTAATTTTTAGAGATGACTTGTTCTAGTTTTGGAATTGTAAACTGTACTTAATCTATTCATTGTGCATGAAGATAGTTTAATTTTTTTTTAATGACATGTTCAATTTTACTTTTATATTGTGCGTCTTTAGTGTTAAACTTATGCATTTTATTATATTACAGGTTCATTTATACCAAACCGTGTTGATGAGATGAAGCCTTTAAAGGGGAGAGTTTTTAGAACTGTTCATCATGGTATTGAGTTTTATAGGGATTATGCTCGTGTTGCTGGTTTTGATACTTGTATGTCTAGTAGTATTAGGGTTGATGATAGAATTATATTGAAGTATATTCCATGTAGTAGGGAAGGTGATAAGTTTACTACTTCGAGACATATGGATTCAAAACAAAAAAGAAGGAAACGTGACTCTATGAGGTGTGGTTGTACTGCTAGGGTAGTTTTGAAATATGAGTCCCGAGTTGGTTATGCTATTCATTCATTTCTTAAAGAGAATAATCACCCATTGATTGAAGATCAGTTCAAGCATTTTATGAAGCTTAATTGAATGATTTATTTTGTTCATCAGAAGTTTATTTCGGATTGTGCAAAAACTAATATTGGACCTACTAACTCACATAAGTTGTTGATGGAGTTTCTTGGTGGTTATGATGGTGTTGGTTGTTCTACTTTAGATGCTAGGAATTATTCTCGGGATATGAATGCTTTTGTTGATGTGTTGATGCCCAGATGCTCTTGAATGAGTTTCGTAGAAAGAAGGATATATGTCCATTTTTCACATTTGATTATGAGGTTGATACAAATTAAAGATTACAAAGATTATTTTGGTGTGATTCTGTATCGAAGCAGAATTATAAATTGTTTGGTGATGTTGTTGCTTTTGACACAACTTATTCTACAAACAAGTAAGTTTTCGTCATTTTTCATTTTTATGTCTATATCTTTCATCTTTTGTTTAATATATTGCATTAAAGTTTTTTTTTCGAGCATTATTATATTTTAGCTTTATTTCATTTTAAGGACAAATTTGTTCATTTTAATGTTTATTTTATGCATTTTTTACTTTCAGGTATTGCATGATATTTGCTCTTTTTACTGGTAAAGATAATCATGATAAGCCAGTGACTTTTGCTTCTGGATTGTTGAGTAAGGAAGATTTAGATTCCTTTTGTTGGTTGTTTGAAAAGTTTATTTCTTGTGTTGGTGTTGCACCTATGTTGGGAAATCTGTCTAAGGTTTCCTTTCCCAGTAGCTTACTTGTTTAGAATATAGTTTTGGTGGATCAAATCCAAAGTCCTACCAGCGTCAGTTGTCTCTACATAGCTCTAGTCTTAAATGTAAAGTCCTGTTTAGGTCTTTTGAGTTGTAAGTTGCAGCTGACAAAGACTCATGCTGACACTGTTCACCAGCATGATAAGAGCTTACCACTGGCTACTGTTCACCAGTTGGGAAAAGTCTCATCAGCAGGCGGCTGACAAAGACTCGCGCTGACACTGTTCACCAGCGGTGAGAAGTGCTTATGACTGGCTACTGTTCACCAGTTGGGAAGGGTTTCATCAGCAGGCGGCTGACAAACCTTACCAGGAGAATACGTGTTCCTACTTACACTATTCACCAGCGGTGATTTCACCAGTCATGGGAGATTCCGAAAAGAGTTAACATCCAGACTTTTGGTAGACTTTGATTATGCCAGGGCAAGTCACCAGCAGAGACTGCCAGCACAAGATCACCAGTATGATCTACCAGTCAGATGTTACCAGCAGAATTCCAGATTCTCTCTCCCCGCGTAGTAGAGACAAGAAGAAGATTCTCTGAGGAATCGACTGACATAGGATGACTTTAAGGAATGATAACTTAAAGTCTATCAGTCACAAGACGCCAGTCTTATTCCTCGGACTGACTAATAGAGCCGTTCTGACACAAAGAGATCTGTGTCAGATAAAGCGGTCAAAGGTATGGTTCCTTCCGGAAAAACATACCTGCCGCCGTCAGAAGGACATCCGAGGTCTGACACCTTTCCGGATGCGTCCAAACGGCTAGAAAGTTTGAATCGGTTCCTGCGGCTATAAATACGTCGCAACCACCAACATTCAAACATTAGAGATCTATTAGATTCCACGAGCGATTGATTGCACGATTCCACTCATCAGCTCAACCACCGAAAGAACTGATATTATTGCAAAATCGCATAAAGTACTTTCGAGGCTTTTCATAAAGCTTTCCGTGTGTTGATTTATCAAACACGAGACTTCAAGCTTCTAGCTTGTAAGTTAAAGATCTCACTTGGTGTTCTTTCTCCTTCGAGAGAGTTCACAGCAGCTCCTGTGCTTACCAGCACTTGAGTTATTACGGGCATTCTGCCGTAGAGTGTGTTACGTTCTTGGGAGAACTAAAATACCCAGCTAGCTGTGGAGGTTGAAGTGACGTGCTCGCACTCCATCAGCTGTGAAGAGTTGAAGAAGGATCCAGGACCGGGAGCGGTTGATCTAGTGAACTGGTGGACGAGGCATTCACCAGCTAGAGATAGATCGTAGGATACCTGTACCTGATTACTCTTAGTGGAATTTCCAGTGCTTCGACTGGAGAGTGGACGTAGATCGATTGATCGAACCACTATAAAATCCTTTGTTATTTATCAGCTTTCTGCATTTCATTCATATTTTAAACCCAGCACTCAAGTGCTGGAGTATATCCTGAAACTGATATAATTGTGCAAACAAGGCTAAAATATTCTAAGTATTAAGTCACCAGCTGACCAGTTGTCAGCTGCGTACTTAGTAACCAGCACCAGCTGACCAGTTGCCAGCTGTCAGCTGTGAGTAAGTAGCGTGCAAGAGAACAATTTATATTATTTCCGCTGCGTAACGTTTAGACTCTGAAAAATCGGGACCAACAAGTGGTATCAGGCACGGTCGGTCTTTCTAGACTGGTCGTACACTGAGTCGCTTAGGACCGAGATCCAAATTTCCTTGCACTCTACACTATCTGTCTGTTGATTAGCTCAGGTACACAAGATGAATATCCCGAAGCTGCTCAACTATAATCCGGACAAGCCCGATATATGGCGAAAGAGGTCACTCATTCAACTGAAAAGCGTCCATCCGGAGATGAAAGACGTGCTGGAGAAAGGGCCAATCGAGATCACCAAGACAAGGCACCAGTTAGGAGATCAACCAGCCGCTGAGATCCCAAAGCCCCCAGAAGAATGGAACGCTGAAGACAGGAGGCGGAATCAGCTGGACTCCGTTGCTCTCGAGATGATCTTATCATCTCTTCCAGAACGGCTGATGGAGGAAGCCCTCCAATTTGACAGCGCCAAGGCAGTCTGGGACTACCTTGATAGTCTCTGTACGGAGACTGATCAGATGAAGCGCAACAAGTTGCAAGTTGCGGTGGACAAGTACGAGTCATTCCAGATGCTGACTGGTGAAACCATCAAGGAGATGGAGGCTAGATTCTATGCCATAGTCAGCGAGCTGAAGTCCTTGGACAAGGAGTACTCGAATGCAGAGCTTAATGCAAAGATCCTGTCAAAGATGCTGTAGGGTTTGAGTCTACGATTAACAACACGAGTTGTTATTCAATTCGCAGGATCGTTCTTAGGGTATCAAAAATAAATACAATTAAATAAACCATGCGAGGCCTATGCATGCTCCTACAATATTAATTGTACAATGATGGATTAGGGTTTGTACCTTTTTCACCGTTTGATCTACAGGACAGATCGGAGTATGATAACGGTGAAGAAACGTTCAGATCTGAAGCGGAATACGAACAAAACGATGGCTTTCTTCCCTTTGAAGAAATCGATGGCTCTCTCTCCTTTTGTTCCTACAGATCTGATCTTCTGATCTGTATCCCTTGCTCCTTGGAAATCTGGTGAGGATTATTCTACCAAGTTGATTCAGCCGGAGGATTTGATCAGAGAAAATCCCTCCTTCCTGAATGCCCTAGCCGCCGCCCTCTCTCTCTGTATACTGAGATTGTGTATCACATACAATTCTGATCTAGGGTTTGGCTATTTATAGTGTTAGGGTTTAATGAAAAACCCTAACCCTAATGGGCTTGAGCAGTGTGTGGGCCAGACCAGGGATCAGATGCAAATAATAAAGTGGGCCCTCTTTTATTAATTAATTCTCACATGTCCAACCCAGAACATTAATTAATTAATAAAGTATTGTTTTAACCTTCACCACGGTAACAATACTGACTCGCCCCTTTATTACCACGTTATTAGGAACGGGTTGCACCAAACTAACTTGATCCACATATTTAAGGTTTCAGACATTCATTAATTAATTTGGTTTATATGACAATCAACCAGAATTAATTAATCTCTTATTTCCTGAATAATACCACTCAACCTTTATCTCATATGCTTGAACAAATCATTCAGCCTGCAGGACTTAGCATAGAGAACCTTGTGAGCTCATCAGGGAATGTCACCATCCTGAAACGGATATGTTACCATACATCCAGACTAAGCAGACCCCACACAGATTGCCAACACCCAAGATGCAGATATGAGAGTACATGTAAGACTCGCCACCCTAGCAAATCAAAGTGTCGTCAACTCATGTGTGCCCCTTATCCTTCAGTAGGGTTTCAGATCAAAGAAAGTATATTGGGATCTGGCTCGTTCATATGTCAATGAGAACGGCGCATCCCACTGTTGATCCCATCAATACATAAGAATGTACCGACACATCAAGTAGCCAGGATAAGCCCACTTATGAACTGATGTGCCGCAGCTTAAACCGACAGCCTATCCAGGGACCGTCTCAGCTGTGATACTCTTTATATCTCGCTAGGTCAAGCGAACCATATGATCCTCTTGTGATCTACAACACACCATATGGCCATCCCTTTCCACGAGATAAAAGGATATTATAGTTCGTTGTATGTTCACATTATCAGATAGCGAGATTTGTTTAATGTATCAACATAATGAAAGCCAGTATACAAATGCTTAATCAATTATGCTTTTCAGTATACATATCCCAACAGATGCCCAAGGAGGACTGGTTTGTGAAGACCACATCTCTTAAGGAGAAGGATCTATCCAAGATGACTCCCAAGGAGCTATTTGCTCAGCTCCAAGCACATGAGTGGGATATCCAAATGGTGAACAAAAATGAAGCCATTCGGACCGTTGGATCTTCCAGCATCAAAACACAAGACAAAGCCTACTTCGTCAAGAGGGATTTCAAGTGGAAGCACAAGAAGCCTTTTCATACTGACAGACCTGCTGGGCCGCACAACCAACAGAAAGAGATCCCATCCTCATCGGGATCTAACTCAAAAGGCAGCGAGAGCTCTATCGCAGATCTTGAGCAACAAATGAAGAGACTGGCTGTTCTTCTGGAGAAAGCCAAGTCGAAACAGGGAGTATCTCTTAGCTCAACTGATGGAAAATTCGTCAAGAGAGCTCCCCGCGCTTGTTATCAATGCCAATCCCCTGATCATCTTAAATTTGAATGTCCACAGGTGGATAAAGATGAGCGGGAAAAGCTGAAGAAGCTCTTTGAAGAGCGTGCATCCAAGGCCGTTGCTAAGGCCATGCTGACAAGGACAGAGGTTCCTGATATACCTGACCATGATGATGGAGAATATGCGTCAGATGAAGAGTCAGAAGAGGAAGTGCTACTGGCGCTGATGGTAGCTTTCGGAGAGGAAGAAAATGAAGAATGTGCTAACAGTGAGGCAGAACGAGCACTTGCCGCTGATGATGAGGTACAATCTGTTCCCTCATTGCACATCATGTCTCCATGCATCCTAGACGATGCTGAGTCGCATTGCTCCGACTCAGAGGTTGTCACTATAGACATTCTTCAACTAGAATTTTTGAAATTTTATGAAATAAAGAATGTCTTGGCTGGCGAAAACACCTCGCTGAAAAATCAGATTTCTGTTTTGACCAATGAGATTGAAAAATCGAGGTCAATCGGTGAAGAGCTAGCCACTCTGAAAAAAACTCACTCAGATTTGCTCAAAAATTTTGAAATTTTAAAAACTGAGAGAGATACTTTTCAAAAAATTGTCCTTGAGCAAGAAAATAAAATAATTTTTTTGAATAAAGGCTCCAAGGATTTGGAAAAGGCTCTAAGTCATTGGAGAAAGCCGACTGATAAGTCCGGGTTGGGATTTATAAAGGATTTGAGCATAAACCAACCCGAACTCACAGCTCATAAGGGTAAGGGCAAACTGGTAAATGCATCAGCACCAGCTGGCAAAACCAGTCAGTCCCGTATGGGTAATCAGCACAGGAATAATAAGACCAGATACATAGGTGAGTCATCACGACAAAAACCTCAACTGGCAAAATCCTCTGCTGACAGGACGCCAGCACACCCTAAGACGCAGACTAAGCCGAATAATTCTAAGGCAATGAAGTCAGCGTCAGCTACCAGTGGAATCCTACAGCCAGCACCAGCTGTCAAGAGAATCCACGCACAACCTCGTAAGTATGCCAGTCACCAGCATACTTACAAGGGATCCCAATCTCAGAGAAATTCTGAGAGAATGATAATACCTGATAAGAGGAATACCTTCCAAAGGAGTTACACACACAGCCACACCTTCCCAAACCAATCTCATGCATTACTTCAAAAGGAAGGGAAAGGCTACTGATGATATCAGCAAGGATAAAACCAAGCTGAAAATCACTCAAGTCTGGATTCCGAAAGGAATCATTCAGCGATCTAACCCTGCAGGACCCGCAGATGATCGGGGACCTAAATGAATTATTTATCTTTCTTGCAGGTACAGGATCATGCAACACAGCTTCAGAGGTCGAGAGAGTGGATCTTAGATAGTGGGTGTTCAGCTCACATGACTGGTGAAGAGGATCTGTTTGCAGATCTCATTAAGGTCAAAGGACCTCCAGTTATTTTCGGTGATAACTCTAAGGGCAGAGTTATTAGCAAGGGCTGCATCGAGAAGGACGATGTCAGAATCATAAATGTATCCCTTGTCACCTCTCTCAAGCACAACCTCCTGAGTATCAGTCAGCTGTGCGATAGTGGCTACACAGTTCACTTTGGGAAATCAGAGTGCCAGATCAAGGATGAGAAGACTGGCGAGATCAAGCTGAGAGGTATTCGGAACGGAGGACTTTATACCGTTGACTGGCAGAGCGGGAAGACAGATTCATGCTTCGTGGCCACCAGTACTATGGAAACTAACTGGCTGTGGCACAAAAGGTTGAGTCATCTGAATTTCAGAACTATCAACTACCTGGCCAAGCATGATCTTGTGGAAGGACTTCCCAAGGGAGGATTCAAGAAGGAAGGGATTTGCAAAGCATGCCAGCAGGGCAAGCAAACTAAGAAGTCCTTCAAGAACCAGTCGCCAGTCTGCCCCAGTACCAGTCGGGTACTCGAGTTGCTGCATATGGACCTCTTTGGACCAGTAGCACCTCAAACCATTGGAGGAAGACGTTATTCGCTGGTGGTAGTCGATGACTACTCGCGCTATACCTGGGTAAAGCTTCTCAGATCCAAGGATGAAGTGAAAGTCATTCTTCCAGATTTGATTGTCAAAGCTCAGAAACAGAGAGAAGCTACGGTAAAGCGGATACGGTCAGACAATAGGACGGAATTCTGCAACAGTCTGCTGATGGATTTTTGCGCGGAAGCTGGCATTAAGCATGAAAGATCTGCACCAAGGCAACCGCAGCAGAATGGACTGGCAGAACGTAGGAACAGGACGCTGAAAGAAGCGGTCCGGTCCATGCTGGCAGAATCCGGCTTAGGACAGAGTTTTTGGGGAGAAGCGTTGGTGACGGCTTGCTATACTCAGAATAGAAGCGGGATCAACGATAGACTCCAGAAAACTCCCTACGAAGTTTATTTTGGTCGTAAGCCTTCTATAGCTCATCTCCGTGCTTTCGGTTCACCATGTTATGTCCATAATAATGGTAAGTCGAAGTTAAATGCTTTTTCGCCTAAAGCTGATGAGGGTGTCCTTGTTGGATATGGACATCCCTCTCACAAGGGCTATAGAGTATTTAACAAGACCACCAAGCTTGTGGAAATAACATGCAATGTTGTTTTTGATGAAGCTACTTTAGTGCGCAGGACATTACGACAACTGGCTGAAGATGTTCCTGAGGTCAATGATGTCGTTGATCAGTTGGGCAGGAATTCTTCCAATGCTCAACCAACTGGTTTGACTAGACCTATGACTGGATCATCTTCACAACCAGTATCCTCGGTTGCCCATCAGCAATCCGGGAGGGTCGGTGATGCAATTGACCTTGCTGAGACCTTACACTCAATCTCCTTGAGTGGAACTGGCAACAATCCAGGGGGAATTCCGTCTGGAATTTTTGAACCAGAAATAGCTGATGAACCAGCTGGAGTGGATGCACCAGCTGACGGTGTAATTATCGCCGAAGGATCAGGAGATCAGTCAGAGAGTGATGTTGACGAAGAGACTGTTCCAACTGGTGAAGGTCAACCACCAGTTGCAATTGCAGCTCCGACTGGTGAAGTTCGAGAAGCACCAGTCATCAGGACAGAAGAACCAACGCCAGCAGATTCTCATCTTCCCAAATGGCTGAGGAATCACCCACCCGAAGCTATTCTCGGTGATCCAGAAGTCTCTGTTCAGACTCGACACGGCAGTGCGCTCCTGACTTGTTTTATTTCTTAGGAGGAACCTACTTCCATAGGAGTTGCGCTAGAATCTGCCGATTGGATTAATGCCATGCAAGAAGAGCTTGCGGAATTCACTCGCAACAATGTTTGGGACTTGGTAGAGAGACCATCACATCAGTCAGTGATTGGCACCAAGTGGGTTTTCAAGAACAAGCGAGATGAGAATGGCATTGTAATCAGAAACAAAGCTCGTTTAGTCGCCAAAGGTTACAAGCAATGTGAAGGCATCGACTTCGACGAGACCTTCGCACCAATTGCAAGAATGGAGGCGATACGGCTGTTCCTTGCATATGCAGCGTATCATGCGTTCACGGTATTCCAAATGGACGTGAAGGGCGCCTTCTTGAATGGCGAGCTAAAGGAGGAGGTGTATGTCGAACAACCTCCAGGCTTTGAAATAGGCACCAAAGTGTACAAGCTGAGAAAGGCCCTGTATGGATTGAAACAGGCGCCCAGGGCTTGGTACGAGATGCTATCACAGCTCCTAATCAGTAATGGATTTAGGAAAGGGAAGATCGACAGGACTCTCTTCATTATCAAGGATGCTGATGATATGCTAATGGTGCAGATATATGTCGATGACATTATATTCGGGTCAAATAATATGTCTCTCTGTGAGAAGTTTTCTCAACTGATGCAGAACTCATTTCAGATGAGTATGATGGGCAAATTAACATACTTCCTAGGACTCCAGGTCCAGCAGTCAGCTGATGGGATTTTCATTAATCAGGGGAAGTATGCCAAGGACCTAATTCAGAAATATTGCCCAGAGAAGACTAAGGCTCTCAGAATACCGATGAGCACCAGTTGCCAGATCTTTCTTGATGAAGAAGGAGAATCGGTAGATCCTTCCAGCTACAGAGGTATTATTGGATCACTTCTCTATCTGACAGCCAGCAGACCCGACATTTCATACTCAGTCGGAGTGTGTGCCAGATATCAAGCCAATCCAAAGAAGTCACACATGGAAGCTGCTAGGAGAATAGTGAAATACCTCAAAGGAACTGAATCACTTGGCTTATGGTACCCCAGGAATGATGAGCTTACACTCATTGGGTATTCATATTCAGATTTTGCTGGATGCCGAATAGATAGAAAAAGCACCAGTGGTACGTGTCAGTTTCTAGGACACAAGCTAATCAGCTGGTTTAGCAAGAAGCAACACTCAGTTGCTACATCTACTACTGAGGCTGAATATGTTGCCGCTGCCAGTTGCTGTGCTCAAATTCTATGGATCAAGCAACAACTGGAAGACTATGAAGTGGACACTGGTTGTGTACCCATCTATTGCGACAACAGCAGCGCTATGTGCATAACGAAGAATCTGGTTCATCACTCTAGGACCAAGCACATAGATATCCGACATCACTTCATACGTGATCATGTCGAGAAGAAGGATATCAGCGTAGAGTACATCAGAACCGACGATCAACTGGCTGATATCTTCACCAAACCTTTGCCAGAAGCAAGATTCAAGGAGTTGTGCATCAAACTCGGTCTTATGGAGATTGATGCGAGCCCTAGTGTTGAGGAAGAATGAGTCCCAGCTCTCATTCCGTTCTTGATTTGCTGGAGGATGCTGATTAAGACTAAGTCCAAGCTCTTAGTCTTCATATTATTTTTCTTTAGTGGTAGCTCAAAACCACAGGTGGTATCTACTGGCAGAACTTTTTCCATAAACAACGAAGGAAATGAGTCCCAGCTCTCATTTCGAATTTGCCAGCAGTCATGAACCATCAGTCACAGTAAAATTGGGTCCCAGCTCCCAATTACAAGTAATGATGATGAAGTGAAGAGAAGATTATGTGGAATGAATTGAGTCCAAGCTCTCAATTCTTTCAATCTTTCAAGTTGTCAGCAGACAACTGGTGATATATCAACGACTGGTGATAATTGAGTATCAGTTGTCGACTGATAAGAAGGCCAAACTGGCAGGGGGAAATATGCGACTGGCGTATACCACTGATGACCAGGTATACTACTGATGACCAGTTGAGTCCCAGCTCTCAACTGACGTTCTCTTGAAGTCCAAGAGTCGTGCCAGCTGTCACAGAAATGGCGGGATTGTTCAAATTGGTATTGCATGTGCATATCTTCGAATTTAATGCGGCATTTAATGCCACATTTAATGCGCACAGTGACTGCGCGGTCAAAAGCACATTTGCGACCAATCAGAGAGCGCCATGTCAGCTACACGGAGTAGCCCACGTCGCCACAGGGAACCGGGCCCTGCTGATGACCATTGATTCTCACTTTCTGAGAATTCATCTCGGTCGTTTAATCCTGCATGGCCTTAGTATTTATATCCGATATTCTTCTCGGATAAACCTTTACGTTTCCTTTACAATCCGAACACTTTTCCTGTCCATCTTCCAAAAATTCCCTGCATTCAATGGCATTCTCTTCCAACCCTGCTGATAAATCATCTTCTTCTACTGAGTCCTTAGACTTACCATTAGCCGAAGCACATATGCCAACCTTCACAGGCATTGTGAAAGAAGAAGACATTGATTATACCTATCCATTCAGCAAGCTCGTCTCGCTGAATAAAGCAGCCACCCGACATCGCCTCTCTCACGCACAGATTCGCACAGCCCAAGTTCAGAAGGAGAAGATTCTGAACGACAAGCTGGCGGAGAAGCACCACGGCCCGGAGCTGATGGAGATGATAGATCATGAGCAGCTCCGCCCGTATTTGACGGCGACTCCCAGGACGTTCCATCCACATATGGTTGCCGAGTTCTACGCTCGAGCAATCATCGCTGACGACCGAAAATCATTTACCACATCGGTGTTCGGACACCTTATCACTGTCGACGCCGAGTACCTCGCCAACATCTTTGGGATGAGGAATGAAGGAGAGGAAGTGGCGACGTATCATAGGGATGATACGCTCGAATTCCAGCGGAGGTGGGAGGAGTGGAAAAGGGAGGAGGTGACCGTTTTTAAAACGGGGATGAAGAAGTCAGAAATGGAAGATTTCTGGCAGATGGTGTGTGACATTGTAGTGCGCATGCTACAATGCGAGGTCGGCTCGTACGCCGAACTGAGCTTGAGAAAGTTCTCTGTCATGTGCGCCCTGGC